>JAGGCT020001791.1:0-25000 GCA_017654935.2 Phymorhynchus buccinoides
CTTAGTGCTTTCTTCAAAATGAAAACTTCTCTTTCTTCAGTGCTTGCATAACTTGAGCTTTAACACGTGTGCGCATACTCTCATCGCCTTATCTCATACGGCACACACATAAACACACACACACACACACACACACACACACACACACACACACACACACACACACACACACACACACATACACGCACACACACACGCACACACGCGCACGCACACACAAACGAACCACTACACATTACAATGTTGACAAACACAATTTTCCTCAACTTATCTTCACATAAAGAAAACAGGCCCTGAAATAAAATTATGTTTGGCTTTTGTTGTTAAATTATGCTAAAAAAAAATCCGGCATTATAACTTTATATATGGATCATCAAGGAGCCACATCATGTCTTCATCAGGCCCATCGACTGTTTATCACTTTATGTACATCCTTCAACATTTTCTATCATCTTATATAAATAATCTAGTCATTAAGCAAGCAATTAAATTACAAATTCCCGGGCAGATGGAGCTCGGCAAGCCCTGTTAAGGCAATCCATCTAAGAGAAGGACACTGTAAAACCTACGACCCGAGGACCTCGCTGTCACTGTCCCAGCTTGTTAGGCCATGGCAGATGAACCTCGGGTGTAAAGGGCTGGGCCAGTTCAGCGCACACTGCACTCCACCTAAAAACTCCACTGCGCAGGCTAGGCTACGTCCACATCACCACCAAGACTCCCAAGCCCTGTAGCGATGGGAAAGGGGCGAAAACAGCAGGTGGAAGATGTCACTGGCAGCCGCAGTCCCAATCCTGCATACAGGTGGTTCAGGATATTGGTTGTCTGATGTTGACCCGGAGGCGACAACATCATTGGGTGCACCCTGAATGACCAAGCAGCCCTTTTTAGGCTGGCCTAAACAAAGCTTGTCTCCTACATTTCCAGTTGGCGAGCCTCCATCAACGGGCATCTTCCCAAGCGGCCAAACATCAGCACTATCCTGAAAATTCATTGGAGCGACTTTGTTACTAATATGGAAGTCCTTGAACAGGCGGAGCTTACCAGCATCAAGGCCATGCTACTGAAATCTCAGCTACACTGGGCAGGATATGCTTCCAGGATGGAAGACCACCGACTGCCCAAGTTAGCCCTGTATGGCGAACTCTCCACTGGCCTTCGCAACAGAGGAGCACCGAATAAGCGGTACAAGGACTGCTTGAAGAAATCCCTCGGCGCATGCAATGTTGACTGTAGCCAGTGGCCGCTCCTTGCTGCTGACCGCAATACTTGGCGGCACACAATCAGAGAAGCTGTCTCCTCCTTTGAGAACGTGCGCACAGCAACCTTGGAGGAAAAATGGCGTAGGAGGAAGAATCGTGGTGATGCTACTACAACAAACCCTGACCAGACCTTCACCTGCAGACACTGCTGCTACCGGGTCTGCCTGTTAAGGATCGGCCTCATCAGTCATGAGCGTGCCTGCAGTCAGCGTGGACACAAACCAGACCTTCACCTGCAGACACTGCTACCAGGCTGCCCATCAAGGATCGGCCTCATCAGTCAGGAGCGTGCCTGCAGTCAGTGTGGACACAAACCAGACCTTCACCTGCAGACACTGCTACCAGGCTGCCCATCAAGGATCGGCCTCATCAGTCAGGAGCGTGCCTGCAGTCAGTGTGGACACAAACCAGACCTTCACCTGCAGACACTGCTACCAGGCTGCCCATCAAGGATCGGCCTCATCAGTCAGGAGCGTGCCTGCAGTCAGCGTGGACACAAACCAGACCTTCACCTGCAGACACTGCTACCAGGCTGCCTATCAAGGATCGGCCTCATCAGTCATGAGCGTGCCTGCAGTCAGCGTGGACACAAACCAGACCTTCACCTGCAGACACTGCTACCAGGCTGCCCATCAAGGATCAGCCTCATCAGTCAGGAGCGTGCCTGCAGTCAGCGTGGACACAAACCAGACCTTCACCTGCAGACACTGCTACCAGGCTGCCCATCAAGGATCGGCCTCATCAGTCAGGAGCGTGCCTGCAGTCAGCGTGGACAACAAACCTCCATGATCTTCATTCGCGAAGCCAAGCCATGATGATGATAAATTATAAATTACAGAAGATGACAATGCATCATTTTCTATACAATATGCAGTAGAAAAAAAGGAAATGTGATGCAGTCTAAATGTTTGTGTGTGGCATATTATTAGATGATACTTTGTTCATGACTGAGACCCATGCACCTTATAACATGACTAATAATAAAACATGCAACTGTTATTACAGAACAATATTTTTTAAAATATTTCCGGGTGAGAGGACGGAGTGGGTGTGGGTAGGGGGGGAGAGCCTTATAATATGAAGCAGCTTATGGCCCAATAAATCCAGTACACCAAGGCCCCTGACCTGTGGCGTCTCCATACACAGTGCCCACGTCTGTAAGGAAAGCAGTGTTCTGCTCCGCCCCGTCTTCAAACACCACATGGCTGCCTCCTGTCACATGCAGGGACTCGAACTCCAGCCCTCCACCAGATGCGCTCACTCTCACCCAGGTGGCAGCACCATGAAGCTCGTCTTTCTGGTATCTGAACAATCATTTGAATAGAAAATAGAGAGGATAATAGGAAAGTAAAGAAAGGTAACTCTCTCTATAATAAACTCCCTTAACCAAAGTTATTTTCAAATAATAACTATGTCACAGATTTTATTGATCGCTTAAGACAAAGACCAGGCTATAAATGGAATGAAACTTGCGTCCTCTCCTATGGATCAAATTGATGTATAAGTCTTGAATGTTCTTGTTTGATCCGTTACTGATTTCCTTTTATTTGACTTTTCTCTTATGTGAGAGACATATAGAGGCTCTGTGACTTTGAAAGGCGAATGGGGTTGGGTAGCTCCAAACGGTCTTTTAGCAGTTTACATTTTTTTAAAAACCTATAACGATAGTAATTTGCAGTGTACTGTTGTTGCGTACTATATGAGTGATGGTCACATAGGCAGTCCTGGGTCATCCTTTATTGATGAACCTTGGTCTGTCTCAATGTGGCTGTTGTTTACACTTTGCTAGGCGACTTGGTGCCGAAAAGAACTTTTGGTGAAGGGAGTTAATTACAGAGTTCCTTTCTTTACTTTACTAATCATTTGAATACTGGGGGTCGCTTCACAAAGACGGGCGCTCGTAGCTATTAGCGCAATTCGGCAAAAATGGTCCTAAGAAACACCTTCTTTTGCCGATAGTTCGAGAAAGTTAGTGCTCATGCTAGTGGGGTAGATAGCGGCGAACTGTTAGTTGAATCATGGGAAATATACCTTACTTCTAGCTTTTTTTTAATTATATCTCGCATGAATGTGACTTTTACTTTCGAGATGGCAAGCCAAGTCAACAAATTTGTCACAGACAAGTATTCTTTATTCTATTGCAAAAATATACGGGATGATTTTAGCAAATTAAACAAACACAAGTGTTTTTGAGTGCTCTTTCTTATTTTGTCATCATGTTAGTTAGCATAATATAGTGCAAACTTAATTTTCTGCACACAAATAGATGTGAATGAAATCGAAATCTTTGTACAAACTGAGAGAAGCATGATTTATCTTCCTTTTGATAGCAACTCTTTTCTCTCTCCCGAAAATGAAGACTAAGCTTTAAGAGTTAACTGACCTTACCTAACATTATTGGTGTTTCTTAGATCACTTTTGGCGTTGCGATTATTATTGGCGTGAATAGCGACCTCTAGTGAAACTCCCTCCTGATAACAGCCCTGTCCTCCACTGATCAGTCATCTCATGGCCCTTACCCCCTTCAGGACATCACTGCCTTAGACAAACACCATTACTGGCCTGGTGGCGCCTGGAAAACATCATAACAAAGAAGATACTCCCTCCTGAATACAGCCCTGTCCTCCACTGATGAGTCATCTCATGGCCCTTACCCCCTTCAGGACATCACTGCCTTACACAAACACCATTACTGGCCTGGTGGCGCCTGCAAAACATCATAACAAAGAAGATACTCCCTCCTGAATACAGCCCTGTCCTCCACTGATGAGTCATCTCATGGCCCTTACCCCCTTCAGGACATCACTGCCTTAGACAAACACCATTACTGGCCTGGTGGCGCCTGCAAAACATCATAACAAAGAAGATACTCCCTCCTGATAACAGCCCTGTCCTCCACTGATGAGTCATCTCATGGCCCTTACCCCCTTCAGGACATCACTGCCTTAGACAAACACCATTACTGGCCTGGTGGCGCCTGCAAAACATCATAACAAAGAAGATACTCCCTCCTGATAACAGCCCTGTCCTCCACTGATCAGTCATCTCATGGCCCTTACCCCCTTCAGGACATCACTGCCTTAGACAAACACCATTACTGGCCTGGTGGCGCCTGCAAAACATCATAACAAAGAAGATACTCTACAAAACTCAGCACTGTGGATGATTCAATTTGGACAACATTGCTGGTTGATCTAAGTTTAATTTTCGCTTTGAAATCAGGTTTCCTTGCATTAGACTCGGAATCATTAGTCTCCTTATTACTATCATTGGTAATGACAATATATTGGAGTGTTTTCTGAGGCTCGTGTTGGGCCGATTTTGTGCACACTTTTAACTCATTCAAGTCGTTCCAGCCATATATGTGCAGAATTAATAGATAGCTGTCAATTTGATGTATTTGCTTCAAGGGCAGTAAATCTGTGTGCACACCATACCTTGGTCACTTCTAAACTCGCTTCGCTCCCTTAGACCACAATTTTGCATCTGACTTTGCTTTTGAATGAATGAATGAATGTACACAATGCAAAAGTACACATCCAGATGCATTAAAACACCCAGCCCAAACCCCAAATATACATAACTCTTATAACCGTGTCAAAATAAACACAAAGAAACGCATGCGTGTGCATACACATACACACACACGCTTAAGAGACCAATGTTATATAATTCACCTTTCATTTGGTTCTGTTCCATCCACATAAACTTCAATCTCAGACAGAGCAGCAAAGCCTGTAAAGCATGACCCTAGAGTGGCCAGATGAAGGGTGAGCACAGCAAGGTCACGACCCACCGAAAGGTCAACGTAAGAGCCCTGCATGATGGGAACTTCTGGTTCTACATAGTTGGAGGTGACGTTGAAACTCTCTCCTGCAGATGTTCTGGCGGAAATCTGAAACCAAACAGAAATATACACTGACTGGAGATTGTAGGAATAATAAGAAAGGAAAAGTGCAGAAAGTTGCATATCTATTTCTGAAAGAAAATTAGGCAATACAGAGCTTAAGGTTGCTTTCAAACTTCATGACCCCTGATTACAGAAAATGAGCAGTCAACTTCAAACATATTGAGGCAGTAATGTGTCAAAGCTTCAGAGCGTTTTCAGACTTTACTATATGACTCCTCATTAGCGCTGCACAAAATGAGAGATCAATTCGGGTCATTGACCCAAGCCCCTTGACAATCTGAAGGTCTCAAATATAAGAAAGAATAAATATATACCCAAATATTTGAGTTCAATTTAATTTCACAATTAAAGAACATGCAAGCAACGTATGCCCATATGCGTAGACATGAGCACATCCATGTGAAGCTATGCATGTTATGAACAATAGTCCTTCCACTACAGAGGAGGACAAGTAATGAAGGGGCTTGGAGATGGAAGATGTACGCACGTGCAATTTTTAACCATTATTCTCATCATATAACGCAACACCTTGTGAGATGGGTCTACACACGCATAAACAAACATGTGCACTCACACGCATGCAAGGACTCTCTCTCACAGACACACACACACATCAAACATACAACTTTCACCACCAGCCAACCACAACGCTACACTGACCTTGAACTTGGTGGGAAACTGCGACTGCGGGAACACCCTGATCCGGTTGACATAGTGATCCCCCTTGAGGTCCAAGCTAAGGACGGTGGTGCCACTGGCAGCCATAAAGAAGTGATCAGGGTCGGTGTGCAGCGTCTGATCAAACAGGTAGGGCAGCAGGTAGTAGAGGGCACTGTTGGGCTGCCTGTTGCAGTAGATGGGGGAGTAGCTGTTGTACACTGCGGCAGAGGAGGTCACCGTGAACCCTGTAGTGGCCATGAAGCTGCTGGATTTGCTGTGAGAGGAGGTCGGAGCAGAGAAGTCCAAACGCCGGCCAATGTTCAGGAAATGGGTGTGTTCTGTCACAGGCTTCCAACCCTGCAGACCACATGAAGCAGTTGACAATACAGGAATGCTGGTTTGAGGATTCATATAGTATTCTTTTGTAGGCAGACTACCTTACCTTAGAATTTCTTGCAGCTGCAGGCATGAACAAAAAAGCAAGTTAATGACATGCGATCAATCTGAAATGTAGATTTTTAATAAATCAGTTCAGTTTACAATAACACTTTTACTAAAAATTAAAAGGAAATATTCTTCATTTTCATTTCAATTCAACATAACTGGATGTTTTACCAGTACATGTATCAGTTTTGCTTTTTGATTATTTATTCACCAATGTAATTACGTAAATGTTTTGACTTCACAATCCAAAAACATCACACACACACACATACGCAGAGCACTGATAACAGGCACTAACCTTATTATCAGCCATCAAGGTATGGTGGCTGGTCTTGCCATCCAGGATGTACACTGTTCCGGAGGCTCCAGCCTCAGCTCCACTGGTCAGCTCTGGCTGCCCTCCCTGCGTGTTGAACTCTCCCCGGAAAGGCGGCATGGAGTGGTGGGTGGAGTGATACACTGCCACTCTCCCTCCAGCCCCGCCCCCTCCTTTTATGGCGTCACTGACTCCACCCACTGCCTCTACAGCTCCTGTGTGGCTTCCTGATGATGTTGGGCATTAAAGCAAGAGTTACTACCACCCGACATTTCTTCACCTTCATTGCCTATCTCAATTAACCATATGCTTTCTTGTAACTTAACTAAATGAAACAACCACTTTGAGTTTCAATGCCAAAACTGCTTTTTATTTTTGGTAAAAAACAAAACAAAATTTGTTCATGATAATCTAAGAATCTTAGCAAATAAATTGGCACTCACAGAAAAAACCAATCACATGGAGAACAAAAGTACAGGAAAAATCTAATGTACAGAAATGTAGATGCCAGGCATACCATATAACCCATTGCATGTTGTTGTTGTCATACCCTGGCTAAAAGACTCCAGGGATCATCCCATCAGCCAAAGCACTTGAACACTATGGTACAAATGCACCAGCTAGGGATGAGAACATTACGTCATGTGCGACCGTTTGTGATTACCCCGCCATGTGGGCAGCCACACTCCGACTTCGGAGGAACCCATTGTATGTGCAAATAAAGATAACTAGATAATTTTATTTTCTTGCCTACGTGTATGTTGCCCAAACCCCCCAGATAACCTACAAAGGTGAAAAAAAAAGAAAACTTGATCTGCTAAAAAAAATATAAAAAAAACACACACAAAAAGAACTGCATATTAGCTTTAGACACGCCTAAAACAGACTAACCGGTAATGTTGATGGTTTGGATGATGATGCTGCCACCGCTGCCTCCACTGGAGAGAGCCCGGTCATCTCCCCTGACCCGATTGCTGTTAGCTCTGATGTAGCCGTCCACTGTCAGTGTGTGGGACACCCTCATTAGCAGGCGACCCCCGCCTGAGTCAACACCACCAATAGTCACATTACTGAGTCAACACCACCAATAGTCACATTACTGAGTCAACACCACCAATAGTCACATTACTGAGTCAACACCACCAATAGTCACATTACTGAGTCAACACCACCAATAGCCACATTACTGAGTCAACACCACCAATAGTCACATTACTGAGTCAACACCACCAATAGTCACATTACTGAGTCAACACCACCAATAGTCACATTACTGAGTCAACACCACCAATAGTCACATTACTGAGTCAACACCACCAATAGTCACATTACTGAGTCAACACCACCAATAGTAACATTACTATTGGGTATTTGGTACTTTATAGTCACAGAGGCGTCTCTGTGAAATTCGGGTTGCTCCCACCTGGAGACTGTGTTGCAGCCAGAGGCGCGCCACCAATAATTTTTCAATGCATTTTTGTGTGACTGAGTCAACACCACCAAGGAAGGAGGGGGGGGGGGAATTTGACCAAATGACAAGTTCAAGTTCAAGTATACTTTAATACATGTCTTTAATACATGTATCTCCAAAAGAGAAATTCAGGTTAGGTGCAACAACATGACATAAATAGAACATAATAACTGAAAGAATATTAATCAAACGTGTGAAATGAAATTATACTAACCAAACAATGATCATTAAAATTCATTACATCAACTTAGACATGTGCACATTTAAAGCACACACACACACACACAACCACATGCGCGCGCACGCACACAACACCACAACACACACACTGAGTCAACACCACCAATAGAGACATTACTGAGACACCAGAGACAGAGAGAGACATTACTGAGTCAACAGAGAGAGAGATTAGAGAGAGAGAGAGAGAGAGAGAGAGAGACACCAGATAGAGACATTACTGAGTCAACACCAGAGATAGAGAGAGAGAGAGTCAAGACCACCAATAGAGACATTAGAGAGAGAGAGAGAGAGACATTACTGAGTGAACCAATTATGAATTTAAGAGATGGATAGAACGTGGTATGAAAGTTTTTTGTGCCTGTGATTTCAGCTTGAGAGTCTGATACCTGTGTCCTAATGGCAAAAGTTCGTAATGGTGGGCAAGAACATGACACTCATCAGTCGCTATCTGCTTGGCCTTTCGCACCACTCGCTCAGCACACAACACTTCCAGACTCTTTTGCCTTTCACTCACAACCTTGCTACACACATTCACCATGCCACTCAGCACTTCTTACACTCGGACTTCCAAACCAGCACATAAAAGAAACGGTGAGAACAGATTCAATACAGCATCGATAATAAGTTTTCAAAACACTTGTGTTAACACCGATGTTTCATAGCCTTTGCAAACAGAAAATCCTAGATTGACATTTTTATGCAGGAATTCACAACTTGTTCGTTGCCACTGGGTTCAACATGTGCTAAGTGCATGGGCACACGGGATCTCGGTTTATCGTCTCATCCGTCATCCGAAAGTCTCCACTTAAGGCCTAGTGCAGAGTGAGAGGAAAAGTCCCCTGTACCCAGTTCGAACTCGGGTTTATTGTATACGTGGCGAACGTGTTACCTCTGTGCCACCCTACAAAGGGGAGACAATTTATAAACAGAAAAGTGCACTGCTGGTTGCTTTTTCAGTCAACAGATTACCTCCCCTTTGGGCAGAAATGTGACTATTGCCCCAAACTATTGCCATCACATCAGCAGTGCAACAAGGCTGAGGTCATGGCATGCCACAGCTCAGCATCGCACGGCACGGCTTATGTCACTTTATCTTATAATGGCACAGCTCTCTCTCTCTTCCTCTGGGATCTGGAAAGAAAGAGGGTCAGAAACTGAATGTAGTGTGCAAGCTGATGTATAGATAGAGAAACTGTGGCAGAGGTACACACACACAGAGACTGACCAGTGCCCCCTGTGTGTCCAGCCCCTCCACTGCCGTATTGTGACGGTTGGTACAGGTCACCATACGGATGGTTTCTGGGCAGTCGGCAGGTGATGTAACCGCCACACTGACCCCGACCCCCCATACCGCCATGGGAGGCTCCGCTGCATCCCAGCCGGTGGGAGACCCCAGGCGCTAAAAAATGTCACAAATCATCGGGAAATGAACAGAAACATAATCAAAGATGGCGAACTCTCCTAGCATAGTGTAGAAAAGAGGTGCAGAGGAACAGACCCAGGAACGTTATGGAAATATAGACATAAATACATTTTAAAAGCATAATAATTGATAAAACTCTTTCTTGCACTTTTCTGGGCCCTTGTTCTATTTTATACATTCAAAACATCTACAATGTCCCTGTCAACAACAACTGGAAAATGTTTAATTATTCAGCGATTCATTTTCTTCTAATAATCCGTCATTGAAACAATTTTCAAACAAAAGAAAAAAACGCTGGTCATTTCCTTATTTTTTCGAGAATTTTCAAACAATCATTTTTTACTCAATATTCAGAGACAAGTTTTGCAACAAACGTACACAGATCCAAACATAAAACCAACATTGTGTGTGCATGTGAGAGGGGTTTGTTGCACTTGTCTTTGACCACTTGCGCAGGGGTTTTTTCTCCCAGAGAGTTTTTTCCCCCTTAATCCTTTATTCCTTTAAATTTGTTTACATTTTTCATGTCTTAGACAAGTGTGTCTGACTAGGGTTTTTTTGTTGTTTTTTTCCTCGGAGAACTTCCGTTTCCCCCCTCACCCCTCGGTGCCAGGGTGGGGCAACCCACTTTGGGGTCAGACATGGGTTTGATGCGCTAGGCGGCGGCCCCCCCCCCCCCCCCTCTATTTCTATTTCCATCCTCCCCCCCCTTCTCTCTCTGTCCTTTTCATTTTTCAATTGAAATGTAATGTCAACTTTTGCTACATGTGTTCACTTTAGCACGAGATTTGTTCACTTCACCAAACCTCCCCCTCCCCACCCCTTAAACACAACTGTATTGTGACGGTTTCCAACTTCTACCATCTGATGTTTTGCGTACTCACTGTCCCCAACCTCTCACACTTCGACCCCCCCCCCCCCCATGGGAGGCTCCGCTGCATCCCAGCCGGTGGGAGACCCCAGGCGCTAAAAAATGTCACAAATCATCGGGAAATGAACAGAAACATAATCAAAGATGTTGAACTCTCCTAGCATAGTGTAGAAAAGAGGTGCAGAGGAACAGACCCAGGAACGTTATGGAAATATAGACATAAATACATTTTAAAAGCATAATAATTGATCAAACTCTTTCTTGCACTTTTCTGGGCCCTTGTTCTATTTCATACATTCAAAACATCTACAATGTCCCTGTCAACAACAACTGGAAAATGTTTCATTATTCAGCGATTCATTATCTTCTAATAATCCGTCATTGAAACAATTTTCAAACAAAAGAAAAAAACGCTGGTCATTTCCTTATTTTTTCGAGAATTTTCAAACAATCATTTTTTACTCAATATTCAGAGACAAGTTTTGCAACAAACGTACACAGATCCAAACATAAAACCAACATTCAAGGTTTGTCCTTAACAAATAAAATCTTTACCAGGTCCTTGTTCTGCTGGAAACCCTCCATCGCTGACATCAATAACACCCCCATCATCCACTGTGACGTCCACCGCTCTGATTGACAGGTCCTTGCCCCGCACAGCCCCGCCCCCTTCCACCGTCAGCCAACCAAACTGCAGGTCATAGGTAAAGTTGGGGGCTAAGGGCGCTGATGCGTTGATGAGGGAGCGAGCCTTGATGACGGTGGTTCCGTTGACAACATAGGTGAGCGGGCGTTGAGAGCTGGTGGACCCTGTGGGGAACAGTCTGAGCTGGCCTCCACCTATCAGGGTCAGGTTGTGGATGTGCTCCACCACGCCTTCCACCTGGGGGGGAAAGAAACTCTTAAGCTCCAGATAAAGTCAATTCTCTTACAATTATTATTTTTTTAATCTGAAACAACTTCAAATGAGATTACCGTATTCCACAGACTATAAGGCGACATTTTGTTTTCAGATTGCGCCTTATAATGTGACATAATACAGTAAGGAAATAAAGTAACAAAATCTGAATTTTGTGTCAAATTTGGGGTGTGTGCATTATAATCAGGTGCCCTTATAGTCCGTAAAATACGGTATACCTATTTATATTGCATGGATTAAAAGTGGAACATTGAAGCCTGAAGTTGGCATTAATACCCCACCCCCCACCCACACAACACCACCACACTTAAACCTGCTATCTCTCCGAACTAGTAAACGTCTACACACCTGCTTGCTCCCTACGTTCTTCCTATGATTGCTGCACACTCAAGGTTCCTTGGGTCAATATGAAATCTTTCGGTGAACGATCTATTTAGCACCTCACATAATTATGGTATTCCCTCCCACAATGTGTCCGCTCCTCTGACTATCTCTGCCTTTTGCTCTGCCCTTAAAACTCACTTGTTTCAGACATGTTATAATGATTAGTGTTTGTGTGGGGGGTGGGGGGTCCATTTCTTTGCAGAAATCTTGTAAAATTATGTTTTGCAATTATTTTTATATTTCGTAAGTTGTACGTAGAAGGTAGTAGACAGTCTATGTATTGTAAACTGTAAACGCATGTAAAGAAGGTAGAAGGTTGTCTATGTTATTGCAAAACGTGTCTATTATAATTCTTCATGTAACTGGTATGTCAATGGCAGTATGATTTTTATTTCCAGTATTGGATCTAAGCTTGATTGAGGAGATGAATGCAGTCTATGGTTTTTCTTAGAATTTTCATATTGTAACTCTTTTACTCTTGTATAAATATGTGTGTGTGTGTGTGTGTGTGTGTGTGTGTGTGTGCGTGTGAGTGTGCGCATGCATGTGTATGTGTGCGCGCATGCATGCGTGCGAGGAAGAAAACGTTGTGTGCAAGCATCATGTGTGTTTTACTTTCTAGTGAATTATTATCATTGCTTGCCTTTAGTTTTCTTGTCCTCAATGTAAAGCGCACTGAGCTCATATGACAAAGAGCGCCATATAGATTCACATTATTTTATTATTATTATTATCATCCAAGAATACTGTCCAATTGGTCATTCTAACACTAATTCAAACTTATAAAAAAAAAAGTTAAAAACTCTTTTAACCTCTTAGGTTCAACACAGCTTTTGAGAAACAAAATTGTGAACAGAGTGAACATCAACAAAAAAGAAGTGAAAAGAATGCTCATTGAATTGTTACCTGCACAAACACCTGGTCGATGTCGGTGTCAGGAGCCAGGCCGAGGTACGCTGTGGGGTAAACATAAATGCTGAAAGGTGTGTCAATATGTCTTCTCTTCAAGTCCATCACCTGGCCAGGCCCCACATGCAGCACACCTGAGCGATCCCCAATAATGTGCCGGAAGTGCAGGAACACTCCAGCCTCTGGGTCTCTGGGCAGGACCACCAGGTGAGCATTGCCATAGATCTGCAGCTCGTCAAAGGTGGTGGAGCGGTTCTGGCCATCCAGGTACTTCTGATCTGTGTCCTGTTCCAGGACCCAGGCTTTGAAGAAGTCGCTGGACAGGTCTGAGAAGTTGTGCACTTTCCCCACAGAGTCGCTGCGGAGGAGGTTGTTATCCACCATCAGCGTTTTATGCACCTCCCCCTCGTGGAACAGAAAGATAGGCCCCGGGCCCCCAGGCTCTGCTGTAGATTGGTCCACATCCGCGTACCCCCCATGTGCCTGGAACGTTCCTCTGTAGGTCTCGTTGCGCCAGAACTTGACAGCTATTCTGCCCCCTGAACCGCCTCCACCGCTGCCTCCCGTGAACTGGTGTCCTCCGTTGGCAGTGATGTTGCCAAAGCCTTTGATGTGATTCACTATCAGGTGAACGGTGCCACCAGAACCCCCTCCACCTGAAGACCCCGATGCAGGTGCCCCATCAGCTCTGATCTCTCCATCCAGCCACAGGGTTCCATTGACGCGGATAAACAGCAGACCCCCACCACTACCCCCCAATTCTAACCCTCCACCTGCACTGCCAATGTCACGGGGGTCAAACAGATCTCCATAGGGCATTCCAGAAACACTCGTTCCATTACCATAACCACTGCTGCCTCCGTACCCTCCCCCTGAGGACCCATCAGAACTGCTGCTTCCCAAGCCCACATTGACGGCGCTGGTTCTGGCTGTGGTGGGAGCATAACCCTGGCCATCCGCGTGCAAACTGCCTCCGTCATCGATGGACAGGGTGTGGACGTCCAGGGTTAGATTGGTGGCCAACAGGTTGCCCCCACCTTCGATCAGAACAAAGTCCACCTCCAACATCAGACCTGTGTCAGGGGTGCTGAAGTCTGTGCGCACCACTTTGAAGCTGGAGTGATCCTGCACTCGAACAAAGTGGAATGCGGCTGAGTTGGGCGCTAGGCCGGAGGTGTGGCCTCCCAGTTTGACTGACAGGAGGCCGCCATGTCGCAAGGTAAGATTGTGAACATAATCCAGCTCTCCAGCCAGCCAGATGGACACTTTGTGCACAATGGTCACTGGCGCTAGGCCCAGGTAGGCCCCTGCACAGCAAATGTACATGCGCACACACATACATGTGTACACACACACACATACATGTACACACACACACACACACACACACATACATACACATACACACACACACACACACACACCATGAAACATTAAGTCTAACTTCAAATGTTAATGCCAGGTCTACATAGTACATGCATAGTTAATGTCACACAGGCGCCTCACACTGTACTGCGTTATTTTGAACACAAACCTTCTAATAAGTAAATACAAACAGGCAATATCAATTGTTTCTTCTCTTCAATACACATTTTACTGGGAGGAAAACACTAGTAAATCACTTTCACAAATAGCACAAAAAGCAAAAACAATTAAAAATAAATGGGTATAAAATCATTAAATTTAAAGCTGTGGGTGTTGAGAAGAAAATGGTGGAAGAGAGAGATCCTGTGCTCTGCATAAAAAATGAAGTGTTTACACTATAACAGCATTAGAATTACAATAAAGCAACCAGGAAAATGTCAAGTGAATATTTCAATATTCTCTTCCAAAAATTCAATTCAATTCAATTTAGTGTCTTCAAATAGAAGACATTTGTTGCTCAGCTTGCGCATGAAACATACAATAAATAATAAAAACATTTCATTAACTGGTCAGTTACACAACATACACTGAAGAAGACAATTCTACACAAACAATAGGCACAAGTAGTTAACATGGAAACAATGAAAGTTAACAAGAGCACACATACACACACACACACACACAAAGTAAGTGAAACCTAATAAAGATAGCCCTTTAGTTAAATGCACTATTTCATAAATTAAAAGCAAACAGTAAGATGAACTTGCAGAAATACAGAAAGGATAATACCTTAGATGCCTTGGTATCACAGTCAATTAATCATAAAAAGGGAATAAGTACAATAATAAATACATGTCATTGTCATGCAAATATGCAATCATAAATGACAATAATATCACATACTTAAGTCTTCAAACAAACACACACACACACAAATATTTAGATAAAAGATAATCCTGCAATGGTATGGCCAAATGACTATTGTGTGCTCACCTTGGTACACCTGGACACTGAAGGGCAGGTCGATCTCTGGCCTCTCCAAATCCATCACCTGTTGCATGCCCAGGTGCACAGTGCCTGAGCGGTCGCCGATCATGTAACGGAAGAACACATCAGTCGGCCTGGGGAAGGGTTCCACCAAAATGGCCAAATGGGCATGCCCGTAGATCTGAAGCTCATCAAAACTGTAGCTGAGGTTGCCCTTGGCGAAAAAGTGTTTCCCTGACTGCGGGAGGATCCAGGTACGACAGCTATCCCCGCTCAGATCGTTGTAGTCGTGGATGATGTGCTCCAGGCTAGGGGGCTGCAGTGCGTTGTTGTCAATGATCAGAGTCTGGTGGTCCTCCAGCATGTGATAGATGAACACAGTGCCAGCTCCCCCATTCTGGGCCTTGCTCTGGTCCCCTGCCTCACCACCGTAGGCCGTGTACCTGAAGCTGCTGAACGTCTCGTTCTGTCGGAAGTACAGAGCCACGCGACCTCCGGCCCCGCCCCCTCCAGGGTCAGAGGTCAGGTTGGAGCCGGCACCCCCATTGGCCAATATTTTCCCGTAGCCTTTGATGATGTGGCAGTATATCCAGATGCTGCCTCCGCTGCCCCCGCCTGCTCCTGACTGAGGGGATGGAGGAGAGCCATGAGCACTGACCTCCCCGTCAATGTAGATGACGCCCGTCACGTTCATCCAGATCATGCCGCCGCCGCTCCCACCCGCAGATCCCCCGACCCCACCCCCTCCTGAACTGCCAAACATGTCTGGCTCAAACAGGTCGCCATAGGCAAAGCCAGCCCCAGTACGAAGATCAAGGGCCCCATGACCACCGCTCCCTCCGTGCCCTGCACCGGACCCGGAAGAAGAGAGAAGCGAGGGCTTGCCCAGGTTGACATCTCCGTGCAGCGACTGTTTCCCTTGAGTGGTGTTGTCGTGCTCTGCGCTGTATCCCAGCCCATCTGCCATGATCCTGCCTCCAGCATCCACAGTGATGTTTTCAGCTGTAATGGTCATTCTGGTGCCATGGAGCAGCCCCCCACCTTCCACCACCAGCGCCTGCATGCTGAACGCGATGCCCGGCTCCGAGATGGGGTCTGTGGTGGCATTCAGCCTCCCCTCGTCCTGAATGCGAATCAAGCTGAAGCTGTAGTGGCTCTCCGCCTCGTTGGGAGTCCTCCCACCGTGTTTGAGCCACAGGAACCCCCCATGGTGGAGAGTGAGGTTAACGATGTTGGCCAACACTCCAGCCAGGTGGATTTCCACGCCGTGCACAAAGGTGGCAGGGGCCAGGCCCAGGTAACCTCCTTTGTAAACGTAGCAGTTAAAGGGCAGGTCAATCTCCTCCCGCAGCAGATCCAGCGACTGTTTGTCTGCCACGTGTACACTGCCCGTCCTGTCCCCAATCATGAACTTGAAGAAGACAGTGAGATTGACGCTGGTGTTCAACTGCTGGTTGGAGTCAATAACAGTGAACTCATCACTGTTAGCGTCCGAAGGGGGCATGATGGCTAGGTGACCATTGCCGTAGATCTGGAGCTCTTCAAATTCATACCTGATCGTCACAGTAACAAATAGTCATAACAAAGTTCAAACAATTTTCTTACTGAATTTGTGAATTGTGAATGTGCCAATAATGCAGCTTTTTGTTGTTGCTTTTCTTGTTTTTACTTAACAATCTAAATTTTATTGTGCCTGTCCCATTAATTTGCAGCGAGTCCACCTACCCTTCTAAACTATATCGCTTACCAGGGCTGTTATCATATCTATCAAAACATAATTCAAGTCTGCAAATATGATGCAATTCCATTAACCCTTTCACCAATATTTTTTTGCCAAATTTTTTGTTAAACAACCTTTGGCAGAGAAAAGATTTTTGTCAGCAATATTGGCGATTCTCCTGTGACAAGTATATAGTCTATCTTTACCTCCCAAAATGAAGGACAGAAGGTCATTGGATAACAGATGAGTGATGCATTTTAGTTACATGTTTTGTTTAATCATTGTTCGGCTAAAAAGCATTTTTGGCGGTAAAAGGGTTAACACACTTTTATTTTCAAAAGCAAATAAACTATTCAGTCAATTTTGACAGCCACTTATAAATTAGATCTTGATTTTGAAGTCAAATTTTTCACTTTGAGGGAAAAGTATATAAAAACTATGAATACGATGAATGTAAAATTGCTAACAAAAGAAAGACAAACCAATTGACTATTGCAGAAAGCAAAAATCAATTCAATAGCTTTGATTTAATCTATGCACGCATGAATCGCGCATAGTAAGAAATGGGTTAAAACAACATCATGACTGGTAGCAGGTTACCTGAAGCCAAAGCCAGAGAAGGGGTGCAGTGCAGACACAGGCAGAATCCAGGCTCGCCCTTCATTCTGCAGCATGTTTTCCCAGGTGATGTACTTGTGCCGGGGCTCCGGCGCTCCATCATTATCGATGATCAGGGTGCGATGATCGTAGCCCATGTGATAGACAAACACAGTGCCAGGGCCTCCACTACCCCCATACTCACCACACCCATCACAACTGCTAGGTCCACCGACCCCTCCCGATGCCAGAAAGCGGAATTCGCTGAACGTTTTGTTGTCATGGAAATAGAGGGCAATTCTTCCTCCCCCACCCCCTCCTGCTGCACTGTTGTTTCTGCTGGCGCCCCGCCCTCCCCTGGCAAGCAAGGTTCCATAACCGGTGAGGGTACGGCAGTGAACCCACAAACTGCCTCCACTCCCCCCTCCTCCCGCCTCCCCATTCTCTAGTCCTCCATCCAGTCCGCTGGCAGTGACCAAGCCGTCAAGCAGGAAGGTGTTGGTGACGTTGATCCATATACGCCCTCCCCCTGCACCCCCTCCCTGCCCCCCACCCGCACTGCCGAACAGCTCTGGCTGGTACAGGTCCCCGTAGGGAAGTCCCACCTGCATTCCATCTGCACACATAGCACAAGGTGTTGGTATGTGTGGTTGATGGAGTCAGTATATACATGTATGTAGACTTGCGTGCATGATCTTTCGACAAGTGTGCCTGTGTTTGAAAAAAACTGCAAATATGAAAAAAAGGTGTGCATTTGCAAACACTAGAAGACAAAGCACAATATTACATTTGAAAAATGCTACAAACAGGCTATCTATTTTCCGCGAAGTTCAAATCAGGCAGCAATTGTAGCAACACTGACCTTCTCCTCCTTGTCCACCACTCCCGCCATGGCCTGCCCCGCTGCCCACCCAGCCATTGTTGTCACCTTCACCTGGGTTGATGACCCCATTTTGACCTCTTCGCACCACAGAGCCTTCCATACTTCTTCCATCGGCATGCTCATAGCCCAAACCATCGGCGCTCAACACACCACTAGCATCCACAGACATGTTGGTGGTGTGCACGTAAAAGTGAGTCCCTCGCGCTAAACCCCCTCCATCAATCTTAAACCAGATCGTCCGGAAATTGATTCCCGATTCATGAACCGGATCCGTGATCATGTGAAGAAAACCGCCTGATTTGACGTGAACCACTTCAAAGACATAGGAACTGGCCGGCTCGTTTTCAGTATGACCTTCGCGGAACAGCCAGAGGGTTCCAGCATGGTGGATGGTGAGGTTTTGAACGTTGCCCAGGGTTCCGTTGAGGTAGATGTCAACACTGTGGATCACAGTTCTGGGGGCCAGACCCAGGAAACCCTGCTGGTAGACGTGCACGGTGAAGGGCAGGTCGATCTCCTGCCTGTGCAGGTCCATGGTCTGGTGGGGTCCCACGTGTACGGCGCCTGTGCGGTCGCCGATCATGTGGTCAAAGAGCAGAGAGGTAGGAGAGCCGGGGGGGTCCGTCAGCACCGCCAGCTGAGCTCCTCCGTAGATCTGCAGCTCATTGAAGTGGTAAGTGTTGTTAACTGTAAACAATAAATAACAGAACATCAGCACATCTTGCAGACAGAAACAAAGCAATGATTAGATTATTTGATCTTACATATGAATTGAACGAGTGAAAGCATTAAGTACTGTATACCTTTTCAAAGTAGCTGATTATAAGCAAAGAGCATAAATCGCTTATTCTTTTTTAATCAAAATATCTCTAAAAGATTAAACTTGATTGATTTTTTTAAAAATGCCCTTTGCAATGGTAAAAACAGTCAGCGTTTGCTTTTCATGATCATTTGTTAAGACAATATGCTACCGGTATACCCCATCATTTTTCTCTCTGATACTTTCAAAATCCTGTGTATGTTAGGGTGTGCTTGGTATGATATACACACTAACATATGAACAATTGAATATACAAGAGAGCTAGCATTTAATAATTTTCTCCCATACTTTCTTCAGGATACATTTTTGTAAATGATTGTCAACTAACCAAACAACACTCTGCAACCCAAACAACAGTTTGCACTGACATGAACTGATTCGTAAACACACTTAGTCCATTCATACACCACTGACAGGTGAACTTGCTCATAAATAATAAACAGTTTACTCCATGCCTTCAAACCCCAACAGATTCCACAGACAACACCCAACACCCAAGCCTCAGATTGCTAATGAAAATCATGTGACGGTTGAAATATCCAAGTAAATAAAATATTTGTTGTTTCTGTGGTAGGGAAACAGTGATTGTCATTTCACAGACCTGTGAACTCCGTGTTGCCATGGTGAGGCAGAAACCAGGCTCTGGCAGCATCATTTTCCAGGTGGGCATAGTCCTCCACTACATTTTCATCCCGCTGTGGACCTCGCCCAATGTTGTTGATCATCAGCGTCGTGTGTTGGTACCCTGTTGGAAAAGGTCATCTTCATTCATACACAATGCAGTTACACACTAGATGACCAACCGCACAGTCCCAATGGTCAACCTATGGCGATATTTTTCACGCCAGAGGGCAGTCAATGCACTAGAGGCTTATCACGCGATTTTCTTACTTGGGCGTAGTGAGAGAGAGAGTGATGGTAGGACCACTCACTGTCTCTCTCTCTTTCTTTATCCCCAACTAATAATATAGAGAGGATTAGCCCCACACGAGCGTCATGCCCTCTGGCGTGAGAAAAATCGCACTAAGTCTCTCATTGATGCAGACACAACAGCGAAGAAAGTTTAATAATCCTACACTGCAACACTTGCTGCTTTTATTGCATTTAAAGACCACATTGCATAAACTGACAGAGAAAGTTTTAAAAACAAACATATCATTACACAGAAAGAAATAAACAGAAATAAATGTTATAGCATCACAACCCAAATTATTTCCAAAATTTAAATAAACTTTCTGTGGATACTACACAAACCCTCCACAGAGTTTCATTTTAAAATCCATTGGTAACTTTAGGAATAATTATAGAAAGTAAACAGGTCCATTTATAACTAAACAATTTCGCTAACTGACAGACAGCCAGACATAAATCAGCCGATTGAGATTAACCCCTTCCCTGCCTTGCTACCAGATAGTCTCGTAGTGTGTGATGCCATTGATGATGTCATAACTTTTGATGTCATAAGCCTGGGATGGTGGTTTGGGGGGGTTAGATAAGCCAGAAAAGATATATCTCTAGACCATTTTCTCAGGTTGAGTCTAACTCTAACAGATTTGTTTTAAACTTTATAATTAAAAAAATCAATAATTTCTGTTTTCCTCTGGCAGTGAAGGGGTTAAACCATAGCCTTCTCAGCAGATAAGGCAAAGAAATCAACACATAATAGACCCCATAAACCGCCTCAACCTGTGTGGTAGAAGAACATGGTCCCTGGCCCCCCATCGCTGTGCCCCCCATCAGATAAGCCCCCGTAGGCATCAAAGGCCCCTGCAAACGTCTTGTTGTCTGCAAAGTGCAGGGCGAGGCGCCCCCCTCCCCCTGCCCCTCCTGTCTGGCTTCCTGACTTGCTGCCCTCTCCCCCTGTCACCGCAAAGGTTCCATAACCCTGAAACAGAATAGTGGGAAGTTGATAAGTTGGCTCAAGACCTAACTGGTTAACTCATTCGCATCGCAACGTTTTTGAATCATTAAAAAAACTCACAAATCACTCCAGCCATACACACAAACAAAACATACATAAACAAAAGAGGAAAGGAAAGAAGATTATGGGTTTTTACTTCAGGCTTAGACATAGGGAAGTAGCATATCACTTTTTTTATAGACTTTATATAGAAAAACTCTCTACATCAATTGGTTTCCCCACAACAAACCACCACATAAGCAAAGTCAGACGCGAAATTGTGGTCTAAGAGAGCGAAGTGAGCTTAGAAATGACCAAGGTATGGTGTGCACACAGAATTACCTCCCTTGAAGCAAATGCATCAAATTGACAGCTATCTATTAATTCTGGACATATATGGCCGGAACGACTTGAATGAGTTAAAAAGAAAAAAAATTAATGAAAGAGGACCAAGCAAGAGTTTGCTTTAACCGCTACATTATATAGATTATAACGTGCATCTCATCATAAGGCACAATCTTGCAAATTTTACGCAAAATTCTAATTTCAGAGTTTAGGTACAATTCTTTATTACTACAGACTATAAGGCGATACCATTGTCCTAAACTGAGACCCCTGCACCTTATAATGTGACATGACTAATAATATATAGTAAGAAACTATAAAAACAAAATTTGAATTTTGTGTAAAATTTGGGGGGTGCGCCTTATAATCAGGTGTGCATTGTAGATTAGTCCGCAAAATATGGTAAGTAAGTAGTCATATGATAAGGAGCAGTGGTCTCAGCTTGGGGGAAAAGCTGCAAAATACGGTAAGTAAGTAGTCATATTATAAGGCGCAGTGGTCTCAGCTTGGGGAAAAAAGCTGTAAAATATGGTAAGTAGTCATATTATAAGGCGCAGTGGTCTCAGCTTGGGGAAAAAAGCTGTAAAATACGGTAAGTAAGTAGTCATATTAGGCAGTCTTTCCAATAACACCATCTCCATGTGCACGTGTGCGTGTGTGTGTGATTGTGCGATGATGTGTGTGTGTGTGTGTGTGCGTGTGTGTGTGTGTGTGATTGTGCGATGTATGTCCGTATGTTTGTATGTATGTATGTAATTTGTGTGCGTGTATGTGTGTATGTGTATGTATGTAATTTGTGAGCGTGTGCGCGAATGTGAGTGTGCGTGCGCCCACGGCCGCACTTCCAAGCAGGTGTGTGTGTGTGTGTGAGTGTGTTGTGTGTGTTCTGTGTGGGTATATCTGCTTGCATGTGTATGAGTGTATGCGTGCGCAGGAGAGATTGTGTTCACTAGAGGGGGGGGGGGGAGAGGAGTATGTGAGTATGTGTCTGTGAGTGTGAGTACACGTGAGTGCTGTGTATGTGAGTGCGCGTGTGTGTATGTGTGTGCGTGCGTGTGTGTGTGCGCGTGTTTGTACAAGTGTATGCTTGAGTAAGTTTGTGTGCGTTTCAGTGAGAATGTGTTTTCTGTGTGTTTGATGAAATGTGTGTGGGTATGTGTGTGTATGTCTGTGTGCAAGAACGCGTTCACGCTCGTGCGTGCACGTACGTGCGTGTGTGTCTGTTTTGCGTGTGTGTGTGCGTGTGTGAGTGTTTCAATACTGATTGTAAAGCGCTTTGTGCTCGATAAAAAGCGCTATATAAATATCCGTTTATTATATTATTATTATTATAAGGCGCAGTGGTCTCAACTTCGGGAAAAAAGCTGTAAAATACGGTAAAATAGAATAGCACTACATTTCTTCACCTCTGTAATTAACATCACTTAAAAAAAAAATTGTTGTCTTATAATTTAACAATTGTTGAAACTGTGTCCTGACCTTTATCAGTCCTGCTTCCATGAGGATGCTTCCACCACTTCCTCCTCCCGCCCCAGATGTTCCCGCCTCCCCGTTACAATGCACTGTGCCATCGTTGTGTAGTGTGCCTGTCACCTTCATGTAGACCACGCCTCCCCCACGCCCTCCCAAATGATTGGCACCCAGGGCTCCGCCCCTGCAGCCTCTGGAGGCAGGGTGGAAGATGGAGCCATGGGCGTGGCCTGTGGACAACTGGGTGGAGCCTCGGCCACCCCGCCCTCCATGACCCGCCCCTAAACAACAAAGAGGAACAGACGTAAAACATAAAGTAAGTCATAGTAATACTTCAAAGACTAATAGTATAATAAAGAGATGAGTGAACGAAAACAAATTCTGGAATCATACATTTAAATGTCTTCATGTCTTCAATCTTTATAAATGGCATTTCGTTTCATCTCTCTCTCTCTCTCTCTCTCTCTCTCTCTCTCTCTCTCTCTCTCTCTCTGTGCACCACACACACACACCAGGTAAAAGTACTCATAGTGTTCCACATTTTCTTGTAATAATACACAATATCAGACACAGAGAGAGAGAGAGAGAGAGAGAGAGAGAGAGAGAGAGAGAGAGAGAGAGAGAGAGAGAGAGAGAGAGAGAGAGAGAGAGAGAGAGAGAGAGAGAGAGAGAGAGAGAGAGAGAGAGAGAGAGAGAGAGAGAGAGAGAGAGAGAGAGAGAGATGATAACTTTTTGGAGAAAATGTTGTACATCTGAATGATTACCATAATTACCTGATGCCCCAGTACCATCATGACCTTGACCTAAGGTGCAAGGTACTTGGTGAAGGTCGCCAACGATGGTGCCAAGGTCATCGATGACCAGGTTGGTCACTGTCAGGTTCAGGTGGACAGCATGGATGGTGCCCCCTCCGTGCACATGCAGAAGGTCCACCTGCCACCGATTGCAATAACATGATCAACCAGTGAACATGGTCATACAGATTAAATACATGGTGCACAGATACATTCTGACAGGAAACATCTGGATTAAAAAATATTAAAAAAAAGGAAAATCATTTTTGGAAAACATAGTTCTGCAAATAACGTTAAAAAAAAGCAAATGGTCTGCTAGGGAGAGACTGCACAGTTGCATCCATGTCCTTCAAGACAAGTCATTAACCAATTAATTCACATGCCATTTAACCTCAGCTTTTGACTTATCCATTTTTCTGACTCCTGGTCAGCTTACCATTAACCTCATTGCCCAATTCAACCTCCTTACAATCTTACTCCTTTGTTGTAAACTTTAACAATGACCATATGATTCAGACGACCTTGTTCAAGTTGTTGTAAGGTACACACCGCCCCAAACTATACACAAACATCAGATTGTGTTGTTATGCTTTCTTACTACAATTAATCATATGATTCAGACAACCTTGTTCAAGTTGTTGTAAGGCACACACCGCCCCAAACTATACACAAACATCAGATTGTGTTGTTATGCTTTCTTACTACAATTAATCATATGATTCAGACGACCTTGTTCAAGTTGTTGTAAGGCACACACCGCCCCAAACTATACACAAACATCAGATTGTGTTGTTATGCTTTCTTACTACAATTAATCATATTATATTAAAGGCATTATGGATTTCAGTCTAAAAAAATGTACCGCCTTAAAGCCAATAACATATGTTACCATTAATGCTTTTCAATCTTCTCACTTTTCTTCATTTTTCAAGCTTATCAGTTTTGTTCACCTCAAGCGTCAGTTGACTGTCTACATCAGAGAGGCCTGGGGGCACGGTGACTTCTCCCCCGTCAGCCACAGTGAGGGTGGGCACTCTGAACACCCCTTCTGTGCTGGTCCATCCTTGGCCCGCAATGTGGGCGTGGCGACCAAACAACAGGCGGCAGTTGCTGGACACTTCCACCTCATCGATACCCAGGGTACCCCTGTGGATAGAGGAGTATATTGGAGTCAACTCTTTGGTCCTTAATTATGTCTTATAAACAACAAAAATAATACAAAGTTACCCTTAACTCTGGAGGGCTGGAGAGAGAGAGAGAGAGAGAGAGAGAGAGAGAGAGAGAGAGAGAGAGAGAGAGAGAGAGAGAGA
>JAGGCT020001792.1:5000-12500 GCA_017654935.2 Phymorhynchus buccinoides
CCTTGTTTTTCAGCAGTGTGCTGGCAACCCCTGACCCATCATCTAAGCACTCCAAGTTCACTCCAAGAGGTAAAGGAACATCATTTGTAACAAAGTTTTTCAGGTCATCAGCCAGGGTTTTATAAGCTTATGATGGCATTCCTTATTAAACGGACACCGTACATCTTTCTTACTAGAATGATCTTGACACAAACAACACAATGTCCAGTCAGTGTCTGTCCTTGCTACCAATGGATTTCCAACATTCATGGCGCACTTTTTTGCAGTTTCTTCAGGTTTTCATTCTTCAACAGGAGCCACACCTGAAATGAGACAAAACAGTATCGTTAGTCAAGTATTTCAGTGCAGTGGTGAACACTGGGTGTTACTACAGAGGCCATTTTGAATGTCATACTATTTTGTTCTCTGATTAAGTGGTAAGAGTGATGCATTTAAGAACATAAATGAGCTCACATAATTCGGAAACATGACCAGAAAACTCAATAATTTTCTTTTGAAATTGATTCCTTTCAGAGTTATAACAAATTTGGACCGAAATGACCTTGAAAATAATATTTTACCTTCAAAATGACCTCGAAATGCTAAATCAATGTCAAATATGGATTCCTGACCCCCAAAACAATATAAATAATGGTATTTGATAAGGTTCTAGTAGTAACGAAAGCTACAATTTGACA
The DNA here is from genome assembly GCA_017654935.2 of Phymorhynchus buccinoides. Taxonomy (NCBI): domain Eukaryota; kingdom Metazoa; phylum Mollusca; class Gastropoda; order Neogastropoda; family Raphitomidae; genus Phymorhynchus; species Phymorhynchus buccinoides. Next base: position 5,678 of record JAGGCT020001792.1, read on the forward strand.
GTAACTTTTCCCGGTGACGGCCATATTGGATTTTGTGCAAACAGGCCAAAGTAGGTCGAGCTCATTTTGTTTGCGATGATTTCTGAAATCCTCATACCCATATCTAACACCATGCCAAATTTCAAAAACTTGTCACTAAGTGCACGATCATCTGAAATTCCCTCCAAGCTATAATGCATCTCGAGGAAATGGGGAAATCAGAGAGAGAGAGAGAGAGAGACAGAGAGGAGAGAGAGAGAGAGAGAGAGAGAGAGAGAGAGAGAGAGAGAGAGAGAGACGAGAGAGAGAGAGAGAGATTGAGGAGAGAGATGGAGAGAGAGAGAGAGAGAGAGAGAGAGAGAGAGAGAGGAGAGAGAGACTGAGAGAGAGAGAGGGGAGAGAGAGGAGAAGAGAGAGAGAGAGAATAAGAGAGAGAGAGAGAGATAAAGATAGAGAGAGAAAGAGAGAGAGAAAGAGAGAGGGAGAGAGAGATAAAGAGACATTGACAATGACAATGATTTATTCATTTAGGCCTTTGCCCCTCATGAGATAAAGAGAGAGACAGAGAACAGAGAGAGAGAGAGAGAGAGGAAAAAGAGAGAGAGAAAGAGAGAGACAGAGACAGAAACAGACAGACAGAGGCAGACAAAGAGAGACAGACAGAGATAGATAGAGAGAGAGAGAGATTGAGAGAGAGAGAAAGAGAAAGAGAGAGAGTAGAGACGAGAGAGAGAGAGAGAGAGAGAGAGAGAGAGGAGAGAGATAAAGAGAGAGAAAGAGAGAAGGAGAGAGAGAGAGAGAGAGAGAGAGAGAGAGAGAGAGAGAGATAAAGAGAGAGAGAAAAGAGAGAGAGAGAAAGAGAGAGGAGAGAGAGAAAGAGAGAGAGAGATGAAGAGAGAGAGAGAGAGAGAGAGAGAGAGAAAGAAAGGAAGTGGGAAGAGATTGAGAGAAAGGGAGAGAGAGAGAGAGAGAGGGAAAAGAGAGACAGAGACAGAAATCATAACAGACAGACAGAACAGACAGAGAGAGACAAAAGAGAGAGAGACAGAGAGAGAGAAACAGACAGAAGAAGGAGAGAGGTAGGGACTGAGAGACAGACAAAGAAAGGGAGAGCAAAAACAAAAAAGCTAAACACAGTGAAAATGATTAGGAAAGGGCGGGGGGGTTTGAGGGGTAGGGTGGGGTGTGGGCTGGGGTGGGGGGTGGGGGGGGGGGCTGAGGTGGAGAGGGTGCAAATGGTTGGAGATGGAATAACGGCGGTTGAGGCAACGATCATAATTTTCTCAACCGCATAGTTTTGATAAGAACAAAAAAATGTTCATTTCATAACTGTAGACACTTATTGACCTTTTCTCACCAAATCTAAACGAACCAAAAAACAGAACAAAAGAAAGATCACAGCTGTTCCGTTGCACACCAAGTTGAGCTGTTTCGTTAAATGACTGAATCTAGAAATCTTAGATAAAAAAAACTACAACCAAGCATTTCTTCTTAAAAATATGTTGGCTGAATGTTCTTCATAATATTTTTAATATATTTCTTCCATCAAATATATGGTAAAAACTTATTTTGTTGAGCAGTATCATGCAACATATTTAGTAGAAAATGTTCTTAAATAATACACTTTTTTTTTATCGCAAACATAAATAATGGGTTGATGGGGCTATGGCCTTGACCTGATTAAACATTCGAATATTCGCATTATCTCTCTCTCTCTCTGTTCTGGTGAGAGTAGAGTGAGTGGCGTGTGTGAGTGTAGTGTGTGTGTGTGGAGAGTGTGTGGTGTGTGGTTTTGTGTGTGTTTGTTTGTGTGGTAAAGTGTGTTTGTTTGAGGGTGGTCTTGACCTGTACTTTGAGTCGGGTAGTGTGGAGAGTGTGTGTGAGAGTATGAGGTGTGTGTGTTGTGTGCGGTCCCGCTGTGTGTACATGCATAGTGTGTGTAGGTGTATCTGTGTGTGTTTTGTGTGTGTTTGTGCGTGTGTGCGCGAGTGCGTGCGTGGTTTCACTTTGTTGGCCTCTGAGTCAGACGAGATAGATTGATTACAACACGAAGTCGTTTCAGATTCCTGTAGAATCATGGAACGAACCTTTTGAAGCCATAACCTATGACTACTTATACTTTACAAAAAAGTATAAACAATGATAGAGAGAGAGAGAGTATGAGATCGAGAGGAGAGGAGAGTGAGGAGAGGAGAGAGAGAGAGAGAGAGAGAGGAGAGAGAACAACAAGAACAAGAACAAGGATTTAATGAACTGGGCCATCTGCCCAAGTCAAACGGAACAGTGGGGTAGGGGCGATAACAAATAAGAAAAACAACATAGAGAAGAGAGAGAGAGAGAATACGCCGAAAAAATCATGCCAAATTTGGCAAGCAATATAACAGAAACTGTTATTCCTCCCCCCCCCCATCCCACCCCCTCCCACTTTTCTTACAAACAAAACTCACAGAGAAGAGTGTTCACACGCCCTCATACGCACACATCTATCTAGTCACACGCACCCTCCTTCACACTCTGCCAGATCCGTGTACATCTTAAACCTGCATGTCTAATAAACATCAATACGCAAAACCGTGAATTCCGACTAGAAGGTTCTATAGGGTAACAATGTACTCATAGCAAGGTCTTTTAAGACATAATTGTGCAGTTTTGTAAATGGACTCCTTTACAAGCAATGACATGATTTTTCTTTCACACACAGATACACACATCCCTCCCCCCTCACACATGCACACTTACACATATATACCCCCACTCACCCAACTCACACACACACACACACACACACACACACATACGCACACGCACACGCCCACGCACACACGCACACATCATGACACCCACACACGCGCGCGCGCACACATACACACACACACACACACAAACACAGCAAAAACAATTCGTAATATGTGACTTAATACACACAGTTTTACATGTAATCATACGAAGAGAGAGAGAGAGAGAGGAGAGAGAGAGAGAGAAGAGAGAGAGAGAGAGAGAGATAGAGAGATGGAGAGAGAGAGAGAGAGAGAGATTGAGAGAGAGAGAGACAGGGAGAGAGAGAGAGAGACAGAGGAGAGAGAGAGAGAGAGAGAGAGAGAGAGTGATTGAGAGAGGAGACTTTCTCTGGGGAGGGAGGGAGCGAGAGAGATGAGAGATGAGAGAGAGAGAGAGAGAGAGATGGAGAGGAGAGAGAGAGAGAGAGTAAGAGAGAGAGAGAGAGAGAGAGAGAGACGGAGAGAGAGAGAAGAGAGAGAGGAGTAGAGAGAGAGAGAGAGAGAGAGATAGAGAGATGGAGAGAGCACTGAACACTTCTGAAATATTTTAATTTTCCATCGGCCATTGGCCACAATACAGAATGAAAATGAATGGTTGGGTGAGTTCCCCCTGAGAGGTCCAGAGAGATCCAAGGAGAGAGAGACGAGAGCGAGAGAGAGGAGGAGATGAGAGGGACTCAGAGATGAGAGATGAGAGAGAGAGAGAGAGACGAGACGAGAGAAGGAGAGAGAGAGAGACAGAGGACAGAGACACATAGATAGGAGAGCTGGGTAGTTCATCAGTAAACAACCCTATTAAGCTGGAAACAGACTATGCGACTGCTTCATATGACTCGATCAGGTCGTCGTGACGTTGACCAAATTTTGTTTCCCGCACAGAAGAGGTCACAAGCCATCTGACTCGATCAGACTCGATCAGTGAAATTTAGAACCCGCCCTATTCGGCCCTGTCACCTGACTGGGCCCGACTGAGTCAGATTGATCGAGTTAGATGGTATGCAAATGAGGTGAAACGTCACGACCTGATCGAGTCACATGAGGCAGTCACATAAGTCTGTCGCCGGCTCAGCACCATAGCAATATGATTCCGACTCCGTGACACTTTCAAACCGCAAAACAGTTGACATTAAATTTTGTTCATTACAAATTGAGAACGACATATTAGTCTTTAACCCTTTCAACGCCAGACATTTTTAGTTCCCCGAGCCGAAGGTTCAGGGGAGCTATTGTTTTTGTCTGATCCGTCCGTTCCGGTGTCCGTCCGTCGGCGTCCGGCGGCGTGCCTCCGTCCGTCCGGCTATTCGTCCGTTTTCTCAAAAACTATTCAGTCTATCATCATCAAATTTAGCATACTAGTTTGCCAAGAGGCAAGCTATCCACTGATGCATTTAGTTTTACATTAAGGTCAAGGTCGCGCCAGTTACGGGGTTCAAACCCCGAAACACATAATCGCTAATATCTCGCGAAGTTTTGCATGTGTTTTAATGCAGTTTTTTTCACAATACTTATTGATGAATGGTCTATAACACAGGTTGTCATGATTTTTTCTGTTTCTGTGCGCGCGTGTGCGCATGATCGCGCGCGCTCACAAATCACGGGTCCGAACCCCAAGGCAATATATAAAAAACTATTCAGTTACGTGCTGTTTTGATGCGTTTTTATGTAGTTACGTGCTGTTTTGATGCGTTTTTATGTATGTGTACAGCCGACACATTCCGATTTCGGAGTAGCTCGGCGATGCTGCGAGGGGACTTTGCAGCCGCTCAGCGTTGCACTTGTTTTCAGCTAAATCTTTCATTAAACTTACCTGGGTAGAGAAAAGATTCGGTCTGCAATATTGGGTGATTCCTCTGTAAAGACATGCACCAAAACATAAGGGCCTATCCTTACCTTCCAAAAATTTGGTGCAGAGATTCAACATAAGGTTACTGGATACCAGACCCTCATTTGATACCTTTCAGTGACATGGGTGTTAAATCATTGTGGTGCCAAGATGCGACAGTGGCGATGAAAGGGTTAAGGTCACTGGATACCAGACCCTCATTTGATGCCTTTCAGTGACATGGGTGTAAATCCATACGATAAATCATTCGGTCTGGTCACTGTATCCAGACCCTCATTTGATACCTTTAAGCAACATGGGTGTTAAATCATTGTGTTGCCAAGAGGCGACAGTGGCGATGTAAGGGTTAAGGTCGCTGGATACCAGACCCTCATTTGATGCCTTTCAGTGACATGGGTGTCAAATCATTCTGGTGCCAAAAGAGGCGACAGTGGCGATGAAAGGGTTAAGGTCACTGGATACCAGACCCTCATTTGGTGCCTTTCAGGGACATGGGTGTTAAATCATTCTGGTGCCAAGAGGCGACAGTGGCGATGAAAGGGTTAAGGTCGCTGGTGACAAGAGTGTTACCAGACCCTCAGACCCTCGTGATGCCTTTCAGTGACATGGGTGTTAAATCATTGTGGGTGCAAAGAGGCGAGTAGTGGCGTTCAAAAGGTTTTAAAATTAAAACGTCTGACATCACCATGACATGGGGTGCAACTTTTCCTGGTATCAAACAATTACAAGGTTTTCCTGTTTTTGAATTTTACCAGAAAAGGGAATTCCTTTTCTTTTTCAAATTTGTCAAACAAGGTCTGCATGTGTTGAAATACTGTATTTTGGAAACACTTTAACCCCTTTCACCACCAGCCATATTTCAGCCAAAAATGTCGACATTAAATGTACCTGGGTAGAGAACAAAATCCATCTGCAGTATGTGGGGATTTTCTTCTGTGACATAATATAAAATAAGGTCTATCCTTACTTCCCAAAACTAAGACAATAGGGTCTTTGGATAATAGACCCCAATTCGATGCCTTTTAGTGACATAGGTGTTAAATCACTGTGGTGCTAAAATGCGACTTTGGCGGTGAAAGGGTTAACATAAGCATTTGCATACATTGTGGAAAAAGCAAGCTAAAATACCTTCATACATTTTTTTGCCTTCAGATTCAGGGGGACATTACCACTAGACCCTGTCCTTTCAGGGTTTTTTCGTTTTGCATATTGTTGCACCCATGTATTTCAACATTATTTTCATCACATTTACAACATTTGTCTTTAAAAAAATGATATAGCTCTATCAGTGCTATGGCTCCAACCCACCTGCGTGCGCATCTCGACCATTACAACGGAAGTGTCGCCATCTTAGTCCTTATTTGTGTGTAAACAAAGTGAAAATGTTATCTAAATGTGTAAAGAAAACATCCAGATGTTATAAATACAGTTTAGATAAGTTTCGAATTGGAACAGCCAAATACGCAGCATCGATCTGGCATTTTTTGAAAAAAAGGTAAGGACTAAGATGGCGGTCTCCCATAATATGGCGCTCCTTGTGGCCGGATATGACGACACGTGGGTACCAGCCATACGTATCATCACATGCTATGCATCAGTGCTATGCCTTTCGAGCATAAGGTTGTTATGTCTATATAAGTGATAATTTCCCAATCCCAGTGCAGCATTACATAACACGAATTAAACAGAAGAAGAAACGCATAAAAAAAGCAAAGGAAGAAACAAAATGCATCAGTCTTTTAAAAAAAAAGCATTAACATAAATGTGGAGGACGCAACTCACTCGTGACCCAGCACCACGAAAGGGACATTAAGTCGCTGGGCTAGTTTCTCACAACAGGCTTGCAAAAGTCAAAAATCTCATTTCTGGTCAATTTTGAGTTATGGGTATTCCCGTCGCGTTCTCCAACATCTTATGTTTCATATTTATAAAGGACATGCTCAATCTTTAATACGGTCTCACCACGAAATGGTCTTATAAGTGCTTTAAAACTGACTAGGTCAATGCAGTTTCTTCAGCTAGGCTAGAATTTAGACAGTGTTTTCTCAAAATGGCCGAAGCTCACCCTACTAACTGTAAATGCTCATAACTCTGGAACGGAAAAAGATCAAGAATGAGTTCTTGCATCATTAGAAAGAGAACTGTCTGAAGTTTTCAAATGTATAATTTTCTCAGAATGGTCAGTTTGACACTTAATGTCCCTTTCGTGGTGCTGGGTCACAAT
>JAGGCT020001792.1:15000-22556 GCA_017654935.2 Phymorhynchus buccinoides
CCAAATGTCACAATACCATTGCTAAATGACTGTTTGATTGCTTTCGTTTTATTTCAGTAGAATTATAATGCCTAACACTATCATACAATCTAAATAATTATTCTAATTCTATGGGATGCCCTTGTGACGCTGTCCCTGCAGAATCGATAGTATAAACCGTCTTGTAGATTGTGTTTTCTCAATGACATCAACCTATTAATGGACATGTTTCCTTGGTTGCAAATATTTCCAAACGAATTAAAGGACCCCTAGGTGTGAAACAAATGTCGCTTATTTTACATTAAAACACAACTTTGAACAGTACGAAATGTCGGCCCAGTAACAGGCACTGATCAATGTTTGATGTTTAACCCTTTCACCGCCAAAGTCGCATTTTAGCACCGCAGTGATTTAGCACACATGTCACTAAAAAGCATCAAACCATAGTCTATTATCCAAAGACCCTATTGTCTTAGTTTTGGGAAGTAAGGATAGACCTTATTTTATATCTGTCACAGAAGAATCCCCAATACCGTGGATGGATTTTGTTCTCTACCCAGGTAAATTCAATGGACATTTTTGGCTGAAGTATGGCTGGCGGTGAAAGGTTTAACACAGCCACTGCATCAACTTAACACTCGTTTTCATTCACCAAACAGGTCAAGTCAAATCTTAAACCCCCAAAAAGCTCTAAGTCATAAGTTTCTTTATTGTCCATTGGCATTGTACAACGCACATGGAAGCTTGTCTTCCACCGTGTAAAATGCCATGAGATACATCAAAATAACAAAAATGAAAATATTAAATAAAAAATATCAAACATAAATTGACTTTAAAACAAATATGTAGCTCTCACACCACACCCAATCATTCATCCGCTATCTTGCTCACTCATCATGCAACCCACCACCACTTCCGCCTTCATTTTTAACCCTTTCTTTTCTTTTTTCCTTCCTTTCCTCCTTTTTTCCTTGTTCCTTTTCTCTTTCTTTTTTCGTATTCTTCTCTTCCCCCCCCCCCTTCTTTTTAAAGCTACTATTAATTCCGCCCACATTAAAGTCGTGTTTTTATAGGTTTAACACAACGTATGAATGTTTCATTGTTGATATTGCTAGCCATATCATTCTGACATATCGACCCTGACTAGTAAATAGGATAAGTGCTTATTTTGCATTCCCCCCCCCCCCCTTTTTTTCTTCTTTTTTTGTTTTGTTTAGTGCGCATGCATATATTATATACACGCACGGCCGTATTTGGGAATTGTCCAGTGCTGCACGCATGTTTCCAGTTTGTCACGCAAATTAGAGTACCAGGGGGGGAGGGGGGGGGGGGGGGGGGGGGGGGGGGGAGGGGGGAGCAGCAAAAAACCCACCCAACCCTGGTCACAAGCTATTTGGCGACCTCATGTCAATTGACGGCTTGCCTGCTAACACGGAACTTCTTACCCCACGTTTTTCACCTAAGCCAAACAACATGCTTTTAAAACATTTTCTTCTCTCTCTTTTTTTTCTCTTCTCTCTACTAAGCCAAGCAGGGTGCCCACCGGTTCGCATAATCCTTTGATCAGAGCCGCGGGCGCAAGTCGAGTGTCTCTTCCCAAAAAAACTGTCAGTTCGCATAAACGGGTTTGCCATTTTGCATATTATGCACTCTTGCAGGTTCTAATGTACTGTACGTGACTTTCTGTTACTTTCTTACTATCCATAACCCTATCCCTAACGTTCTGAGTGTTATGCGAAATGCCATGCCCACAAAGCTTTGTATGCGAAGCGGCAGTATGTGAATCGGCTTTATGCGAAGCGGCAGTATGCGAACCGGGGCGCACCGAAACAACATGCTGTTCAACATTGTTTTCTCTTTTGTGTGTGCGTGCGTGCGTGTGTGTGTGTGTTGTATTAATGGGGAAGGTGAAGAGAGGCGGGGGTATAGTAAAAGCATGGATGGTGGTGGTGGTGGTGGTGGTGGTGGAGGTTGGATAAGGGAGGTAAGAGCAGAGGTCAACGAAACTTCAACTCAAACTCTTTTAGGCTTTTTTTCGTTGTGCTTGTAGTTTGCTGGCTTGCCCTCGCTAATAAACTCCAGGGATCATTCCAACAGCGGGGAAGTACTTGAACACTGTGGTACAAACAAGCGCATCGACTCAACTCAACTCAACTCAATATTACTGACTGGGCCTTCTGCCCATGTCACGACGGTACAATGTCAATGAAAGTTCAACTCAAACTCTTTTAGGTTTTTTTTGTGCTTGTAGTTTGTTGTTGGCTTGCCCTGGCTAAAAGACTCCAGGGATCACCCCAACAGCGGAAGCGCTTGAACACTGTGGTACAATCGAATCAACTCAACTCAACTCAATTTGACTGACTAGGCCTTCTGCCCACGTCACGACGGTACAAGTGGATCAGCTAGGGATGAGAATATTACGTGCGTGACCGTTTTTCCGATTACCCCGCCACATGGGCAGCCATACTCCATCTTCGGGGGGGTGGGGGGGGGGGGGAGCTGGCGGTAAAACCATCAAGGTAATGAGGGAAAGATGGATTTGCGTAATGAGTTTCTGGCAAAAGTTTTTTAATTATAGATACCCCCCCCCCCCCCCCCCCCCCCCCCCCCCCCCCCAGTGTCATGTTTACGACTTTAGACCCTCAATCTCAAAGTCCGCTTCGTTTGAGTTTTCTGATCTGAGAGTTTTACAAGAAATAATCCTAGGCTGATCCTAACCCTATTTCTGTCCCGAGAATGGCAGACCGTTGCTTCTCAGTGGAAATTTCATTGCAAAACATTGTGTGTGTGTGTGTGTGTGTGTGTGTGCGTGCGTGTGCGTGTGTGCGTGTGTGAGTGTGTGTGCGTGCGTGTGTGTGCATGTGCGCGCGTGCGCAAAGTACAAGTTAGATAGCAACGTTACAGTTGAACTCCCCCCCCCACCCCACACACCATTTCCATATTGAAAACTTTCACAAAAAAAGTAGCATACTACCTTGCCTGGGACACACACGCACACACACACACACACACACACTAAGTTACACACATACACGCTCGCATGCACACAGACACACACACACACACACACACACACACACACACACACACACACACACACACACACACTCTAACCCACACGCATACATGCAGAACACAAATATCACATCACACATAAGTAAACACACGCGCAGTGCCCCCCCCCCCCCACGCATTTCCGTCCACAATCAACAACAAATATGTCAGAAGACACAAGGAACTACAAACAACGCAAATGAAGAAATAATAACAGAAGAAAAACATTTTACGCATTGGACTGTGGAGGGGAAGTATTGTTTTTTATTTTGATCTTGGTTGTTTTTTTGGCTCCTTTTGTTGCCTGCTTTTTCCTCCTTTTGCTGTTTAATTGTTTGTCCATGTTGATAAAGGCGCATTCGCCGAAATATCCAGTAGTTTTGTTTTGTCTCTTGTGAATAAAATAACGTCACTTTACACTTGTCGTGTAGTTGTTTGTTTGTTGCATAACAGAAGAAGATCAAACAAAAATAGAAAGAAACCCTTTACCCTAAAACAAATCTTAAAATCTGACAAAAAAACCCATTGTTCAATCAAAAGGAATGTTAGCGCAGTCACACAAAAATCGCATAAAATAAAAATAAAAATTGGCGCGACTCTGGCTGCAACGCGCTCTCCAGGTGGGAGCAACCCGAATTTCACAGAAACGCCTCTGTGACTATAAAGTACCTAATACCTAATAAAGGGCCAGACACACTACATACGATGCGATCCGATTGTGACATTTGTGAGGCGTGATTCTCGTGAAATGCCACTGTCTACATGAATCTGATGAAATCCTACTAGTTACGGTCACTATTATTTGTAGCGAGCCCCCCACCCCCACCCACCCACCTAGGCAGAGTGGTTAAGACGTTCGCCTGCCAAATGTAATGCGTGACTGCAGCGTGAGTGACCCGGGTTCGAATCCCGGCCTCCTCGCCCCTTTTTTTCTAGTTTGACAGGAAAATCGAACTGAACGTCCCGAGTCCTTCGGATGGGGGACTTAAAGCTAGTCTGACCCGTGCGCTTTACGCACGTAAAAATCCCACGGCAGTTGAAAGTCGGTAAGAGCCGGGGAAAATCCCGCTGCCTGGTATGGCCAAATTGACAGCTAGGTTTTCCGAGTGTGCCCACACCCCCTCTTCACCCTGTGCCCCCCAAAAAAAACCACACACACAAATATTGGGTAGGCGCTGCACGCAAGTCGGTAAGAGCAGGGATAAATCCCGCTGCCTGGTATGGCCAAATTGATAGCTTGGCTTTCCAAGAGTGCCCACACCCCCTCCTCACCCTGTACCTACACCAATTGTTTTGTTTTCTTAAATGGGTATGCGCTGCAATTGCGGCGACGCCTTCTCCGGGGGAGAGCAGCCCGAATTTCACAGAGATAAGTCTCTGTGACTAGAATATACCAAATACCCCAGTACACGAATCTGATGAAATATCTGTATTTTTTTGCTTTGGGTATCATACAGTTTGCGTAATTCCTGTAGTGGGGTGTATGTGTTTTCTTCTTTGAAATGGTGTCAATAATGTGTATGTGAAAGGCGTGAGCATTTTTTTGTTTTTTTTGTTTTTTGGATTGTTTTCTCTCGTAATATTTGTAAAGCGCTCTGAGGATGATTTTACCATCGAAGAGCGCTATAGACGCTTTATTTATTATATTATTATTTATTATTATTATTTATTATGTGAGCATAGTGAAGGAAAACGTGTAGAATTCTCGTTAGACGGATGTGTTTCACGAGAATCATGACTCGCAGAAATCGGATCGCATCGTATGTTAGTGTGTCTGTCCCTTCAAACACTCCGGTATGGCAACTCATTTAGGTTTAACCCTTTCACCGCGAACGTCGCATTTTAGCACCACAATGATTCAACACCTATGTCACTAAAAGGCATCAAATTGGGGTCTATATATCCAAAGACCCTATTGTCTTAGTTTTGGGAAGTAGGGACAGACCTTATTTTATATATGTCACAGAAGAATCCCCAATACTGCAGATGGATTTTGTTCTCTACCCAGGTAAATTTAATAGCAATTTTTGGCTGAAATATGACTGGCGGTGAAAGGGTTAAACTAAGTAAACGGGATTGAATCTAATTTTTAATTGAAATGTACTGACAGCAAAAGTAGAGTAACAGTAGGCAAACGTTAGTGTCTGAAGTTTGCACACACATACTACTACTGCTACTGCTGCTGCTACTACTACTACTACTGCTACTACTACTACTACTACTACTACTACTACTACTACTACTACTACTACTACTACTACTACTATTGTATGTGTGTGTCTGTATGCATGTGTGTGTGTATGTTTGTGAGTGTATTTGTATGTGTGGGTGGGGTGTGTATGTGTATGCCTATTTGCATGTGCGTGAGTGATTATTTGGTTTTGTTGTTGAATTTCTTGCTTTTAATTTTTGTTGTTGTTAAGCGCATAGAGCTCCACATTTGGTGGAGGAATGCGCTATATAAATGATTCACTATTATTATTATTATTATTATGTGTATCCTCTAACGTTTGTGTTGGTGTATGTGGTCAGTCCGTGCAACTCAGTTGCTATGGCTTACTGAATGAAAGATGAATAATGAGTCGGTGTCGATAAATGTGTGTGTGTGTGTGTGTGTGTGTGTGTGTGTGTGTGTGTGTGTGTGTGTGTGTGTGTGTGTGTGTGTGTGTGTGTGTGTGTGTGAGAGAGAGAGAGAGAGAGAGAGAGAGAGAGAGAGAGAGAGAGAGAGAGAGAGAGAGAGAGAGAGAGAGAGAGAGAGAGAGAGAGAGAGAGAGAGAGAGAGAGTTGCTTTGTATATATGCGTTGTTGCTGGGTTGTGTCATTCGTAAACACTACTTTTGTTGTCTACTTGTTGATGAATATTCGATTGTAAAGCGTTTTGGGCTCATTTGAGGTAAAGCGCTATATAAATGTACTACTACTACTACTACTACTACTACTACTACTACTACTACTACTACTACTACCAGTAATAATAATAATAATAATAATGATAATCTTCGTTCGCGAAGCCAAGCCATGAGTAATAATAACAACAACAACAACAACAATAATAATAATAATAATAATAATAATATAATAACAACACTCCTTTCCCCACTCTATGTCTGCAATCTACATACACAAGTAATCAATATGATAATACGTACATAATCTACATAGTAACACGTGTGCATAATAATAGAACAAGATATCGTAGCAATATAAACAAAGGATATCACACCAACAACAGAAAAGAACGGTTTAACCAGATTCTTAAAACGATGATTGTTATTTTTTTGCAATAATCAAACTCACGAAAAGGGGTTGGAATGCAGGAGATGATATTTAAGATTCAAATTATAGCCCCGTCGACAACTAAGGCCATTTGAGGGCTGTCACCACGTTAAATCTTACCACGTGTTAATGCAGGAGAGGAGAACCAAGAAAGAAGATATATTGGTTTGATATAGCGACATAACGTTTTTCTTTAATTTCTTTCAATATTTTGTCATGTCATAATTGCAGTGTTCAGTTTGTTGTGGCTGTGTATTAGTCTTCATATTTTTATATGGAGTTGATCACTTAGTAATTACCACCACCCAACCCATGCACACAAACACACACATACGCACGCGCACATATACACAGCACAAACACGCGCGCACACACACACACGCGCACACACACACGCACACACACACACATAGCAATGTACACATCTGTACACACACACGCGCGCGCGCGCACACACACACACACACACACATTCACGCACACACACATACCCACACCAATGTACACACATGTTCACACACGCACACACACACAAACACATACACACACCAATGTACACACATGTTCACACACGCGCACACACAAACACACATGCCCACACCAATGTACACAAATGTTCACACACACACACACACACAAACACATAGCACACACAGCAATGTACACACATGTTCACACACATGCACGCGCACGCACGCACGCACACGCACGCACACGCACGCACACACACACACACACGCACGCACCCGTCGCATGCTCCTACAAGATCAACAACAAAAACATTCTTATGTAAACCCCACATCGGATTGCATGCTGTTGGGATTCATCCCCTACTCAATTTCTTCAAGATCCTCGCGGCCTTTGTTCACTAGGCACGCCTATTGTTTGCGTCGTTCAAAGGAGCAGCTACACTACATACGATTCGATTCACTGCGACCCAATTTTCACATACATGTGAAATTCTATTGTCTGAATAAATCTGATGAAATCCTACTAGTTACATTCACTATATTTGTAGTCCCCCGTACACGAATCTGATGAACTATCTGAATTGTTTTTGGCATCAAACATTTTAGTTGATTCGTGTATTGGGGAGTCTACTTGAGTGCAGTGAGCGAAAATAGTAGCATTATTTTTTAAACGGAAGTATTTCACGCGAATCATGACTCACAGACATCGTCACAATCGGATCGCATTGGGGTCGAATCCTATGTAGTGTGGCTGGCCTATAACGTTCAAGTCGTAGA
>JAGGCT020001793.1:0-25000 GCA_017654935.2 Phymorhynchus buccinoides
TGGGTTGGGTGCAGGTGTGTATTGCAATACTTCAGCAAAACCCAAAGTGCATGCGTACCTATGTGGGTTGGGTGCATGTGTGTATTGCAGTAATACTTCAGCAAAAACCAAACTGCATGCGTACTTATGCTGATTGGGTGCAGGTGTATATTGCAATAATACTTCAGCGAAATCCAAAGTGCATGCGTACCTATGTTGGCTTGGTGCAGCTGTGTATTGCAATAATACTTCAGCAAAAACCAAGGTGCATGCGTACCTATGTGGGTTGGGTGCAGGTGTATATTGCAATGATACTTCAGCAAAACCAAAGTGTATGCGTACATATGTTGGCTGGGTGCAGGTGTGTATTGCAATAATACTTCAGCAAAACCCAAAGTGCATGCGTACCTATGTGGGTTGGGTGCAGGTGTGTATTGCAATACTTCAGCAAAACCCAAAGTGCATGCGTACCTATGTGGGTTGGGTGCAGGTGTGTATTGCAGTAATACTTCAGCAAGAACCACGTTGGTTGGGTGCAGGTGTGTTTTGCGACAATATTTCAGCAAAAATCAAAGTGCATGCGTACCTATGTTGGTTTCGTGTATTTTGTTTCTAAAAATGAAAATGGTTGCTTTCCCTACATGAAACGTAACATGCTGCAATGTACTTTTTAACCCGAACGTTTGTGTGTGGTTTTGCAATAACACTTCCGCAAAAAACAAAGTGCACGTGTACCTCTGTTGGTAACCATGCGTTGGGTGCAGGTGTGTATTTCAATATTTTTACTCAAAAACTCCCTTGGGGGTATATGGAAATAGACGATTTTCGGAGAAAACAAACTGGGGAGAGCACTTCGTGAAAATTAGAGTTGCTTACCTCCATTATTCGGTCAAGCGCCATAGCAACGATGCAACAATGGCGTCGAAGCTTGAAACCGCAGGATGCCAGTCAGCGACTTGCAAACATTTTTTTTATAGAAAAATAAGGGGTGGCCAGTTGCTACAAAGTGTTTGAACTTGCAAACTGTGACGTAAAAAAAAAAATTACATTAAATTTAGAATGACGCACTGCGTTCTAAATGCGGTGTGTCTGCTCAAACACACGAAGCGAGGGCTGGGGGTCTACCTGAAGGTAGAGTAATTGTCCCTGTTTGACCGATTGAATTAGGCGAGATAACTCCCACGCACCATGAAATTACTCCCCTTAATTATTTCCGAACAATTCCTATTGTGGAAGACTACTTTCAGCAAAAAAAACCCAAAGTGCACGTGTACCTATGTTTTGGTTGGGTGCAGGTGTACCTGAGCTGGGCCAGCTCGGTGCTGAGCGAGGTGGGAGGGGGTGTCGTGGAGGGGGTGTCGGGCATCCAGGAGGGCCACGTGCTGTGCCAGATCATCGACATCCTGGTTCCAGAGGCTGGACTCATGACCAAGATACAGGTAACGTGTCTATTTTCATAACACCATACAAACAAAAGAATACACAGCAATTAAAGTGCAAAGTGACGTTATTTTATTGACGAGACAAAACAAAGCATGCGATATTTCAACAAAATAGGCCTATATGTCTTTTTTACGCAACACAGAAAACAATACAAGAGAATGTGTTGGGTTTTCTGTGTTGTTTTAAAAAGAGTCTATTTTGTTGAATTATTATTATCCTACATTACATGTTCTGTTTTGTCTCGTCGATAAAATAACGCCACTTTGCTGTGTTTTTGTTCGTGTGGCGTTTTGATCAGTGACGTTGCAGTCTCTTTTAGTGGGTTTTTTTTTCATGTAAGAAGCAGACTTTGAGATTGAGAGTCGTCAACACGAGTGGCGTGTCTAAAATGCAACTTTGCCGAAAATCCGTGGTTTGTCTAGGCTGTCTAGATTTGCCTCTCTCTTTTCTTCCTATCATTGTGTGAAGTCATTGAGTGTATGACTGCTTTGTCTTGCCGCCTGTTTGTCTGTCTGTGTGTCGTTGTCTCTCTGCCTGTCTATATGTATCTGTCCTTGCCTCTGTTTGCCTCTGCCTGTGTGTGTGTGTGTGTGTGTGTGTGTGTGTGTGTGTGTGTGTGTGTGTGTGTGTGTGTGTGTGTGTGTGTTTATGTGTGTATATGTGTGTATGTGTGTGGTGTGTGTGCGTGCGTGTATGCGTGTGTGTGTTTGTATGTGTATGCATGCTTGTGTGTGAGCGGCGCGCGTGCTCGCGAGTGTGTTAGAACTGTATGACTGTGCTTGCTTGAAAGACAACTATGCTAACATAAACTATGCATCTTGGTCCCAATAAACTAAAGCTTTCTTTGTTCCGGGTGTGTGTTTGAACTTGCAGAAAGTTGGTGTCGAGTCATTCTATCCGTCTGTGCACAATACAAAAGGGTGGGGGTAGATCGTTAAGGACGGTCGAATTTGTAATGAGAGCACGTGCGTGAAAGGCTTTAGCTAATTCCGAGAGAGTTAAGTAATGAATATCTTCTTTGATAGAGAACAAACACATAGCTAATTCCGAGAGAGTTAAGTAATGAATATCTTCTTTGATAGAGAACAAACACATAGCTAATTCCGAGAGAGAGAGAATATCTTCTTTTAAGCTAATTCCGAGAGAGTTAAGTAATGAATATCTTCTTTGATAGAGAACAAACACATAGCTAATTCCGAGAGAGTTAAGTAATGAATATCTTCTTTGATAGAGAAAAAACCACACACACAAAACTAAGAAAAGACGCACGCATCGCAATAACAAAAAAATGATGATTTGAAAGTGAAGAAACACAATTTCCTTTATCAGAATGTTGTTGTTGTTTTTGTTGTACCCTGGCTTAAAGACTCCAGGGATCATCCCAACAGCCGAAGCGCTTGAAACATGGTACAAAATGAACCAGCTAGGAATGAGAACGTTACTGTGTGTGACCGTTTTTTATTACCCCGCCACGCGTGCAGCCACACTCCGACTTCGGAGGATCTTTATCAGAATAATAATCCGTATTATTTCCAGCATTTAACGGGTTGCTTTATAGGATGATATCCTACGGCTCAAAAGAGTTTGAAAAAGAAAAAAGAAGTTCCCAACTTGTAATAAATAATGTTCTCAGATATACAGACAGATGGGCCTACACAGCTAGAAAGCTCGTTGACTGAAGTTGTCTCATGTAACAAATTGACAACTAAAGTCTATGTAAATTGATTATGCAACCCTCTCCCCCCCTTCTGGAAGTTCTGTGCTTGTAACTTCCTCTAATCTGTCACTCTCTTTGACTCTGCCTTTTCCCTCTGCTTGCTGTCATCTACTTTCTTTCTGCCAGGCAATTCTCCTGTCGTCTTTTTTTCCTCTCCAATAAACGCTTTCAAAACTATTTCCTCCAGCCGAAGTCGGACATGCTGGGCCTAACCATTTCTTAGTTAGGCGCATAACGGCAGCATGACGCATCTGCGCTCATCATTGACAGGAATGTGTCTGAGCGACCGAAGAAGAAGAAGAAGAAGAATATTATACAAACAGGCGGTAAATCAACCAATCCCCAAAAATGATAGCAGCTGAAATGTTAGATCCACCAGATCACGTGTCAAAATCACAGGTTTCACGTGTTTTTCCTCTTATAGCTGGAAAGACATCTTGCTTTGACCAGGTCTCACTCCCATACAAATACCCCCAAATTCAAACCGAAACATTTTAAAGAGCAGCCACAGCAACCCAGAAAAAAACCAAGGGACTTAATCGTGGTGCGTTAGTGTATCTTTAAAGTTTACACCGGATCTGTGGTAATGGCATTTATGGTTTTGTGCTGCTTGGAAGAAAACTATGTTAACATGCACTATGCACACTCACAAGGACAAGGGAAGGGCAAAGGGGAAAATAAATATTCTCGACTTGATTTTAGTAAACGACACTCAAATGATATCCGACATGACCCATTCTAGTCCCAATCTTAAATAATCAAAAGAGAGGGCATTCCTTTCTACATCTCTGGGCACGTCAAGAGGCCGCGAGGCGTATCTGCCCTAAGAGCCTGACCTGACCTGATCCCATTAACCCTTTCACCGCCAATGTCACATTTTAGCACCACGTACAATGGTTTAACACCCATGTCACTAAAAAGCATCAAATCAGAGCCTGTTATCTTAAGACCCTATTTTCATAATTTCGGGAGGTAAGGATAGACCTAATGTTATACGTGTCACAGAGGAATTCGCAGTATTGCAGAATTTTTTTTTTCTCTACGCAGGTAAGTTTAAAGGTATTTTTTGGCTGAAAATTGGCTGGCGGCGAAAGGGTTCAATTAACTACTAATTACAACTGATCCCATTAAAATATAAGCCTTCATTGTTCCGCGTGTCCGCTTGACCTTAAAGAAAGTGGGTGTCGAGTCATTATACAACTCGTCTGCACAATAGGAAAGGGTGGGGTAGAGGTCGATAAGGACCCTCGAGTTTAAATGGGAGCAGGATGGTAAAAGGTATTAAACAATTCCTTAGGGATGTGTAAGTTAGCAATTAAGCTAATCGTGTCGAAGAGAAGAATAAGTGTGTGTGTGTGTGTGTGTGTGTGTGTGATCAACACACCTCTTTCAATAAACTTATCCAATGCAAACAAAATATTGTAAAGACAAATGTTATACTTGTATGTGTGCTCTCTCTCTCTCTCTCTCTCTCTCTCTCTCTCTCTCTCTCTCTCTCTCTCTCTCTCTCTCTCTCTCTCTCTCTCTCTCTCTCTCTCTCTCTCTCTCTCTCTCTCTCTCTCTCTCTCTCTCTCTCTCTCTCTCTCTCTCTCTCTCTCTCTCTCTCTCTCTCTCTCTCTCTCTCTCTCTCTCTCTCTCTCTCTCTCTCTCTCTCTCTCTCTCTCTCTCTCTCTCTCTCTCTCTCTCTCTCTCTCTCTCTCTCCTCTCCTCTCTCTCTCTCTCTCTCTCTCTCTCTCTCTCTCTCTCTCTCTCTCTCTCTCTCTCTCTCTCTCTCTCTCTCTCTCTCTCTCTCTCTCTCTCTCTCCTCTCTCTCCTCTCTCTCTCTCTCTCTCTCTCTCTCTCTCTCTCTCTCTCTCTCTCTCTCTCTCTCTCTATCTCTCTCTCTCTCTCTCTCTCTCTTCTCTCTCTCTCTCTCTCTCTCTCTCTCTCTCTCTCTCTCTCTCTCTCTCTCTCTCTCTCTCTCTCTCTCTCTCTCTCTCTCTCTCTCTCTCTGTCTCTCTCTCTCTCTCTCTCTCTCTCTCTCTCTCTCTCTCTCTCTCTCTCTCCTCTCTCTCTCTCTCTCTCTCTCTCTCTCGCGTGCGTGCGTGCGTGCGTGCGTGTTCTATGGATCATTAAATACATTGAAACCTTCTCCATGTAGGCTAGTACGCAAAATGCATGACAGGTATAACGTTTTAAAGGGGCACCCTGATGGATGAGTTTTTGCAAGAAACACGTTGAAATCACCAGAAAGACAGCCTTTTCAAGGATCAGAACACTCACTTTGCTCTGGTTTCCTTGAAATCAAACCGTCAAAACTGCGATTCCTCCTTGGCGGTGTTTCCGGAGAGAGAGAAACCATTTTGGACGGGGTGGGTGGGGGTCACTGAGAGTAGTTGAATCTTTTTCTTCTTTGTAGTGCAGTACAAAAAAAAGAAGAGCTATTTCATTTGTTTTGTGCGAAACTCCTTTTGGTAAACTGTACATAAAAAGGTTTGTATTGTGGAAATTTCGTGATTTTGTCTAAGCGACTTAGAAGGCCATTAGAAAAGAGAAGGCATGTTTCCACTAAAAAAAATTTGACTTCCAGTATCTCCGTCAAGGAGGAATCGCCGATTTGACGGTTTGATTTCTAGAAACCAGAGCAACGAGAGTGGTGAGTGTTGTGATCTCTGTAAAGGGTGTTTTTTTCTGGTGATCTCGATGTGTTTCTTGCAAAAAAAAATCATCCGCCAGGGTGCCCCTTTAAGCAAAAAAAGATAATAAATTACTACAAAATGCAAAGTTGGCTGAAATGGGTCACCCGACACGGGAAGAAGGGAAAATTCTTAATTCTGCTAGGTCATTCCCTTACCCACCCACCTGTCATGAACAATTTATTACCCTATCTGAACTGATCCTTCAGCTAATACACTGTACTGCCATGTTTTCTTTTTGCATCTGTTTGCGTCGAGACAGGATTATCCGCCCCATTAGGTTCTAATTGCTGTAATCCACTCCTCTGATACCGTCTACTGCTGTGCCTGTCCCATGTTCGTGTAGAAATCTATTCTTATTGGCCACTGCAACGATCACCTTTTTCAAGAGTGGTGGGTGGGAGAAGATGCTTGAGTACTGACCAAACAAGGGAATGACCCTCGCCAATAACCCTATTTCAGGCCACTGAATAGCTGCCTTTTGCACGAGTGAATGCCCTTTAGGATGCTGACCAACAAGGGCTTAACTCTTACCGTCAATGGCGTTAATAACCCTAGTTGCAATGGCCAATAACAATAGGTCCTACTTACTGCATTGAAGCCGATGTAAGGCTGGAATTATCCACGATTAGCTCTGGAATTAATTTCTCTTAATAGCACTCTATTGTATAGCCTACTCAGGACGCATCTTTTTTGGTGTGAAAATGACGTAGTGTCTATGTAAGCACGTACGAGCACGTGCGTACAACATGAGCGCGCCTACCTGTACATGCAAAATCCTTAAGCCCCCCCCCCCCCCCCATCCCACACGTACATACACGTTTTTTTCTCGTGCCCACGTACACAAAATACATGTACATGAAAATACACATGCTCAGACGAACGTTACAAACACTCGCAAACTCAAATAAGACTTTAGGAAACAATAACCCATAAGCTTACTGTTCAAATGACCCAAAGGTGTGTTTGAAATAAATACATATTGGGGAATTATATTTTGAGTTAATACACATGCTCAGACGAACAAACACTCGCAAACTCAAATAAGACTTTAGGAAACAATAACCCATAAGCTTACTGTTCAAATGACCCAAAGTGATGTCATCAGGTCAGTACGTAATGCGTTGGAGGCAATCAAGGGGTTAAGCGTTCTGAAAGACTTGCAGTAAAGGGGATAAGAATCATGTAAGCTTACCACACAACCCAATACACTTGTATTAACCTTGTATGTACCTTGTGTTTGTGCTTATGTGTTTAACATTATCATAATTTGGGTATATTGTTTGTGTCCAGGCTTCGGGTATAACTACGCAGCGGGCCTACATACAGATGGCCCTGGAGCACATGAAAACACACGGGGTCAAGCTCAACTTCTCTGCTCAAGGTAAAAACAAAATTCCACTAATTATTGGTTTGGTGGTATGTGCCTTTATTTGCTGACGATACAAAATGTTGCAGACGATGAAAATGGTAACGACGAAGGCGTCTGATGAGTGATTAGGGTGATGTTAAAGAGGATTTGAAAGAGAGAGAGAGAGAGAGAGGAACGACGACGATGATGATTGTGGAGATGATGATGAATGTAATGTCGTTAGTCCTTTACCTCACTCTGTGGACCTTAGGCCTGCTTTGGTATACAATTCAAAAATCATCCAAAATGAGGTCTTATAAGGGAGGGGTCTTATAAGGGAGGTAATTTTAATACTTACAAAGAAGGGCAATGTCTCAGAGAGGTAGGTCTTATGCGGGAGGGAGTCTTATGATGGGAGGTCTTATAAGGGAGGTTCCACTATATTACCTAAAGTTGATGAGTCCCGTCAAGTAACTATGACATGGAAGGGCTTAATTGTTTCTGCACGTTGAAACCCGCCTTGCGATTGTTTTTTTGTTGTTGATAACTATGGTAATGATGATTGTGACGATCCCTGTTAAAATATGAATGATTTATTTTGATGTTGATGGTGGCGGCAGTGACACGACGACGATGATAACGACTACGACGATGGTGATTTAAACTACAACAACGTCGGGGACGACGACGACGACGATGATGATTTTAGATATGATGATGATGGTTATAATGATGTTGATGATGGTGATGATGATGTTGGCTATGATGATGATCAATGATGATGCTGGTAATGATGATGACGTTGGTTATGACAGCATGATTGATGATGATTTTAGATATGATGATGATGGTTATAATGATGTTGGTGATGGTGATGGTGATGATGATGATGCTGGCTATGATGATGATGATCGATGATGATGCTGGTAATGATGATGATGTTGGTTATGACGGCATCAGTGATGATGATGATGATGATGATAATGTTGGCTATGATGATGATGATGTTGGTTATGACGGCATCAGTAATAATGATGATGATGATAGTGATTGTGATGATGTTGGCTATGATAATGATGCTGGTAATGGTGATGTTGGTTATGACGGCATCAGTGATGATGATGATGATGGAATTTTTTTCAGACATCATCGATGGTGACATTAAATCGATTCTTGATGTCATGTGGCTTGTGATCCTCAACTACGGTATCCATTATATTGGTGAGTGCTTGTTGCTGGGTGTGTTGTTTTACAAGATTAACCCTTTCGCCGCCAATGTCGCATTTATGCACCACAATGACTTACCACCTATGCCACTAAAAGGTATCCAATCCGGACCTATTATTCGAAGACCTTATTTTCTTAATTTTGGGAGGTAAGGATAGGCCTAATGTTATACATGCCACAGAGGAATTCCCAACATTGCAGATTTTTTTTTCTCCACCCAGGGCAGTTAAATTTAATGGTAATTTTTGGCTGAAAATGGCTGGCGGCGAAAGGGTTAAAACTTGAAAACACGCGGCAAAACCTTAATATAAATGTCATAAGTCATAAATGTCTTCATACTTTCCATTATACAAACGCAGATGGAAAACTTTCTTCCGCCGTATAAAATGATATAAAATACAATAAAATATAAACATGAAAAGTATTAATAAAAAACACACCCCACCTGAGACAGAAGGTCAAATGGACCGTGTGACCGGAAGCTTAAAGGGGAGTAACCGGCTTCCGGGTAAGCCGAGTTGCGGTCCTTTGCTATTTCGTTTTTTATATGCTGTGGCATTTGGTTTCCAGCTTGACGATGTTTATGCTATTGTTTTGAGTGTTGGTCAGTTTGGTTAGAATAGATATTTACATTCTGAACAAATTTGTAACATGTAATTCTCACACCACACCCAATCATTCATCCGCCCTCTTGCTCACCATGAAACCCACTTAAAAATATAACGGTTGTTATGTTTACACACACACACACATACACACACACGCGCGCGCGCACGCACGCACGCACACACACACACACTGGCACGCATATAGCACACTGTGCCCATCTTGTTTACTTTCATTACATAACATATACACTCATTTAGCATGACTGTAATGACATAATGACATTGCTATTTCTTCTCCATGGTCACAATTAACCGTTCTTCTTATAGCATCAAACCAACAGCATCGAAGGCAAAAGAAAGAAACGTTCTCAGTTATAATAATAGGATATTCCTTCTTTCGTTATCAGGTGTGTGTTACTGGCCTGGGCCTGCATTCACGTTGAGATAGCATGAGACTTAGCATCATGCTAACTTAGAAGCTCTTCCAATGTCCTATAGGATTTAATAGGACTTTTGGAAGAGCTTCTAAGTTAGCATGACGCTAAGTCTCATGCTATCTCAACGTGAATACAGGCCCAGGGACGGTATTCATGTCGAGATAGCATGAGACTTAGCATGATGCTAACTTAGAAGCTCTTCCAATGTCCTATAGGATTTAATAGGACTTTTGGAAGAGCTTCTAAGTTAGCATGACGCTAAGTCTCATGCTATCTCAACGTGAATACAGGCCCAGGTCGCTATGAATAGCGTAAAATATTATTGTATTCGGGGTAGCAAAATAATATGGCAAAATAAGAAACACCATGGCCTGCCAACTGGTTGTTGGTGTGACTGATTGATCGATTTTTTGATTGACCGATTTATTCATTTATTTCATTATTTATTTATTGGTCTGTAGAGGGGAAGTATTGTTTTTTGATCTTGTTGATTTGTTGCTCCTTCTGATGGCTGCTTTTTGCTCCTTTTGCTATATTTTAGGCGAAAAGAGCAGCATGCGAGGTGTGGGCACGGGCAAGAGAGGGGTGATGGAGTGGTGCCAGGGAGAGCTGGACATCAGCTTCGACTCCAAGAACTCACTGACCTACAGGTGATTTTCTTCTTCTTCTTCTTCTTCTTCTTCTTCTGCGTTCCCAGGCCATTATGGCCACAATGTGTAAGGTACATACGTGTCCGGTTTTCAGTTTTCACTGGTCTCCCCGCTGCGTACAGCCGGCGCATTCCGATTTCGGAGGACTCGTTTTGATCAAGCCACGAATCACAAGGTTTACTGGAATGTACATTCTTTTGTAATACATCAAATAAATAAGGTTTAATAATTTAAAAAAAAGAAAAAAGATATCATTAGTCAGGGTAAACATGGGATTCTTAAAACAATTAAATCGTTTGAAATATCTTATTTTTCAGCTTGTGTACGGAAAACAGGTTTGCTGAATTGCTACAGAAGTTTGCGTCCAGTCAAACTGAAGAAACTGAGGTGTGTACTTCCTCCTCACGCATCTCATGTGCATTCTCTCTCTCCGTCTGTGTGTGTGTGTGTGTGTGTGTCTGTCTGTCTGTCTGTCTGTCTGTCTCTCTCTCTCTCTCTCTCTCTCTCTCTCTCTCTCTCTCTCTCTCTCTCTCTCTCTCTCTCTCTCTCTCTCTCTCTCTCTCTCTCTCTCTCTCTCTCTCTCTCTCTCTCTCTCAAACGCACGCACACACACACACACACACGCATGCACACACGCGCGCGCACGCACGTACACACACGCACAAGCACACACATTCACTCTCTCTCACTCTCTCTCTCTCTCTCTCTCTCTCTCTCTCTCTCTCTCTCTCTCTCACACACACACACACACACACACACACGCACACGCACACACTGTCACATACACACACACGCACACACGCACGCACACACACACACACACACACGTGCGCGAGCGCACACACAAACTCACAGAGAAGGAGAGAGAGAGCGAGAGCAAGCGCAATGCATACATAGGGACTACACAAATAGGCATACTATGTACACGCGCAAACGATTACGTGATAATATGATATTATAACATAGAAATGCACTAGTGTATTCACATGCCCACACATACCCTCTCGTAGTCGTGTAGCCATTCATGCAGAATGTTTGCTGATGCAAAGTACATGATTGAACTGAAAATATCCCCCCGTGGGGATACCGGGGGTCTTTTGCATAAATAGTTCCCCCACCTTCTGGAAGTTATGTGCTTGTAACTTCTTCTAATCTGTCACTCTCTTTGACTCTGCCTTTTCCCTTTGCCCTTTGCTTGCTGTCATCTACTATCTTTCTGCCTGTCTGGAACATTCTCCTGCCTTTTTTCAAGAAACACTTTCAAAAAGATTCCTCCAGCCGAAGTCGGACATGCTGGGCCTAATTATTTCTTACTTAGGCCTATAACAGCAGCATGCCGCATCTGCGCTCATAATTGACAGGAAACTGAGCGATCGAAGAAGAAAAAGAACTGAAAATATATGTGTGCATACATTTTGGGGTGGGTCTTTTCTTCCATGTGGATATTACAGGACAAAGTGGCCTACTTGTCCAAACTGCTGCAGCAAATGGAAGAACGCTACGGCATTAAACAGTCCATTATCAGGTAAACAGTGTGTGTGTGTGCGCCCGCGCTTGTGCGCGCGTGTGTGTGTGTGTGAGTGTGTGCGTGCGCGTAGCACTGTATTCAGTGTACTATTTATATCGTAGTTATGATTTATTTTCACCGTTTTCAATTGTTCGATTTGTATTTGCTTGATTTGTTTCAAGTCCTCCATGCCCCAAAAGGGGTCAAAGGATTAAAGAATCTTTAAATCATTGAATCTGTGTGTGTGTGTGCGTGTGTGTGTGTGCGCGCGCGCGCGTGTGTGTGTGTGTGTGCGTGTGTGTGTGCGTGTGCGTGCATGCGTGCGTCAAGACCAGATATTTACCGAATTTATGTTTTGATCTTAAGATATTCTTTGATGTATGCATACATGTCATATACAATAATACTTTCTCTTTCCCCCTCCTTTTACACTTATACAATTTCCTGTTCTATTGTTTGATTAATTACTTTATTGGTTGATTTATATGCTGTTGTTGGCCTACCATGGCTAAAAGACTCCAGGGATCATCCTACCAGCAGAAGCACTTGAACACTATGGTACAAGTGCATCAGCTACGGATGAGAATATTTAACATTACGTGTGTGACCGTTTTTGATTACCCGGTCGCGTGGGTAGCCATACTCCGTTTTGGGGGGAATTTGGAGACTGATGATATAACGCTAGGAGCTTGTTATGAGCTAAAGACAATCCCCGCATAACTATGCATAGCATAGGCATGGTAATTGTCAGAAAAGTCTCTGAATTCAGAGAAAAGTGAATGCTGAAAAACAAATGTTAGAAGGGGTTCTTCCCCCCGTGGGGATGCCGGGGGGTCTTTTGTATAAATAGTTCCCCCACCTTCTGGAAATTCTGTGCTTGTAGCTTCCTCTAATCAGTCACTCTCTTTGACGTTGCCCTTTCCCTTTGCTTACTGTCATCTTTCTTCTGCCTAACCGGTCCATTCTCCTGCCTTTTTTCAAGAAACACTTTCAAAAAGATTTCCTCCTGCCGAAGTCGGACTTGCTGGGCCTAATTATGTTTTAGTTAGGCGCATAACGGCAGCATGACGCATATGCGCTCATAATTGACAGGAAACTGTCTGAACGATCGAAGAAGAAGAAGAAGGGGTTCTAAGCTTTAGGAGCTACCCTTTCCCCAAATTCTGAACAGTGATATGAATTCATCTTCAAGAGCAATTACACAAAGAGACAACATCTCACAAAATTCTATATATTTTCAGAGAAAAAATGCGTTTCGTCCATTACCAGTGCCTGTTATTAGCGTAACGACATTTTGATGTAGCCTTGGTGTTCTAGCCTATGTCAATTGGTCTGACACAGCCTTAATTTACCCAAGGCGTGGCTGATTGGCATAATGGACTACTAGTTGATTGATTTATTGATTGATTTGCAGTCCCGCGGACATTGTGGACGGCACAGTGGACGATCACACCTTGATGATTTACCTGTCGCTGTTGAGGAGGCGGGTGAGTATGGCAGTTTACCAAAGACACTTAGCTATCACCAAAGACACTTAGGTTACACCAAAGATTACTGACTTACACCAAAGACGCTTAG
Source organism: Phymorhynchus buccinoides (assembly GCA_017654935.2). NCBI lineage: Eukaryota > Metazoa > Mollusca > Gastropoda > Neogastropoda > Raphitomidae > Phymorhynchus > Phymorhynchus buccinoides. The sequence continues at coordinate 13,173 of JAGGCT020001793.1, forward strand.
GTTACACCAAAGACACGTGGCTTACAGCAAAGACTCTTAGCTTATGCCAAAGACACTTAGCTTACACCAAAGACACTTGGCTTACACCAAAGACTCTTAGCTTATGCCAAAGACACTTAGCTTACACCAAAGACACTTAGCTTACACCAAAGATTCTTGGCTTACACCAAAGACACTTGGCTTACACCAAAGACACTTAGCTTGCACCAAAGATTATTGGCTTACACCAAAGACACTTAGCTTGGACACAGCTTACACCAAAGACACTTGGCTTATACCAAAGACGTTTAGCTTACACCAAAGATTATTGGTTCACACCAAAGACAGCTTATACCAAAGACACTTAGCTTACACCAAAGACAGCTTACACCAAAGACACTTACCTTACCTTGCACCAACGATTATTGGCTTACATCAAAGACACTTAGCTTATGCCAAAGACACTTGGCTTACACCAAAGACGCTTAGCTTAGACACTATTAGCTTACACCAAAGACATTTTAGCTTATTACTCAAAGACTGGTCACACCATGACCGACTATACTACACACAACAGTCGTGTGAGTGAAGCCACACGCTGACCTCCCTTTCCCCTGTGGACCTCGGCATGCTGAATGGTGGATAGTAGCTGTTTGATTGCCCTGCTGAACCTGCCACTCCCTCCCCCCCCCCCCCCCCCCCCCAAAGGCCTAGGCGCACGGATGCCAGATGTGGCTTCAAGCTTCGAGCCAAGTGCCCAGTCTTTGCTAAAAGCCAAGTTGTCTTTGGTAGCTACACACACAGCTGACTACACACACAAAAACCCAATAGAATATAGACAGGTTCGAAGACGATCGCTCCACTGCCTCTGGCGAAAATGACGATCACATTTATTTTACTACATATAGTTCCAATGATCTGCAACGATACCCACGGCTTTCCTGTTTCTCTGTCCAATCTGTCTGTCTGTCTGTTTCTCTGTGTGTTTCTGTCTCTGTTTGTCAGTCTGTCTGTGGTGGTTTGTCAGTGCAGTGAGTTTGCTGCTCTGTCATCCTTTTTTGTACGCCCTGCTCTTACAGAACATGTGTATGTGAGTGTGTGTATGTGCGTGTGTATGTATGTGTGTGTGTGTGTGTATGTGTGTGTGTGTGTGTGTGTATATGCTTGTCTGTGTGTGTGCTTATGTGTGCTTGGGTGTGTGCTTTTTTTGTTTATGTGTGTATGTGTGTGTGTGTGCGCGCGCAGGGCTCCCAATCGTCCCGCAAAACAAGGGGTCCCAGGGACACCTTCACTTACAGTATAGAGGGTCCTAGAGGTGGAACAGAGGTTCCCAGTGGCATTGCAAATGCTAAAACGAAATTTGCCAGTGCATTCCTGGGACTCCCTGCACATTCTTTTAGAGGGTCCTTTAGAATGTTAGTATTTCATAGACCCCCAAATGGGGGTCCCTGGGAGCCCTGGCGCGTGCGGGTATGTGTGCGCGAGCGCATGAGAGTGTGTGTATTTTCGTTTATGTGTGCTGTTGTGTGTATGTATCTAACGTGTGAATGGTATATTCATTTTGCCTGTCGCTGTCCAAGAGAAGGGTCTGTAAGCATAAGTGCTGTTGTTTTCCAGCTGAGTGCTTCACTGCCTCTAGTGCTAACAACTACCACACTTAGCTATTATAATGGATTCCAGTGATCTGCAACGATGCGCGCGGCTCACATGACACTGACGATGTTTTTCTCTTCCATTTTTTCTGTCTGTATATATCTACCACTACGTTTCGGTTTCTCTATGTCTCTGTTTTTGTCGTTGCTGTCTCTCTGTCTCCGTCTCTCTGTGTCTCTGCCTGTCTGTCTGTCTGTCTGTCTGTCTGTCTCTCTGTCTCTCTCTCTCTCTCTCTCTCTCTCTCTTCTCTCTCTCTCTCTCTCTCTCTCTCTCTCTCTCTCTCTTCTCTCTCTCTCTCTCTCTCTCTCTCTCTCTCTCTCTCTCTCTCTCTCTCTCTCTCTCTCTCTCTCTCTCTCTCTCTCTCTCTCTCTCTCTCTCTCTCTCTCTCTCTCTCTCTCTCTCTCTCTCTCTCTCTCTCTCTCTCTCTCTCTCTCTCTCTCTCTCTCTCTCTCTCTCTCTCTCTCTCTCTCTCTCTCTCTCTCTCTCTCTCTCTCTCTCTCTCTCTCTCTCTCTCTCTCTCTCTCTCTCTCTCTCTCTCTCTCTCTCTCTCTCTCTCTCTCTCTCTCTCTCTCTCTCTCTCTCTCTCTCTCTCCTCTCTCTCTCTCTCTCTCTCTCTCTCTCTCTCTCTCTCTCTCTCTCTCTCTCTCTCTCTCTCTCTCTCTCTCTCTCTCTCTCTCTCTCTCTCTCTCTCTCTCTCTCTCTCTCTCTCTCTCTCTCTCTCTCTCTCTCTCTCTCTCTCTCTCTCTCTCTCTCTCTCTCTCTCTCTCTCTCTCTCTCTCTCTCTCTCTCTCTCTCTCTCTCTCTCTCTCTCTCTCTCTCTCTCTCTCTCTCTCTCTCTCTCTCTCTCTCTCTCTCTCTCTCTCTCTCTCTCTCTCTCTCTCTCTCTCTCTCTCTCTCTCTCTCTCTCTCTCTCTCTCTCTCTCTCTCTCTCTCTCTCTCTCTCTCTCTCTCTCTCTCTCTCTCTCTCTCTCTCTCTCTCCTCTCTCTCTCTCTCTCTCTCTCTCTCTCTCTCTCTCTCTCTCTCTCTCTCTCTCTCTCTCTCTCTCTCTCTCTCTCTCTCTCTCTCTCTCTCTCTCTCTCTCTCTCTCTCTCTCTCTCTCTCTCTCTCTCTCTCTCTCTCTCTCAATCCAATCGGTAGGCCCATAATGTCTCGCTCAGCAAAGAGATAAACGATAGCTGACTTGACGTTGGCTTCATTATTGGAAAAAAAAATCATGTTTTACTGATGGAGTTAGCCTATCTCCTGCCCACACTGTTTGTGCCATTGATGATTATTGGTGTATTGATTCCTGGATAAATACTTCATTGTTTCAGTATACAGTGGAACCTCCCTTATAAGACCTTAAACAAATCAACCAAAATGAGGTCTTATAAGGGAGGGGTCATATAAGGGAGGTAATTTTAATACTTGCAAAGAAGGGCAATGTCTCAGAGAAGTAGTTCTTATGTTGGAGGGAGTCTTATAATGGGAGGTCTTATAAGAGAGGTTCCACTGTACTTGCCTTAAGTGACATACGTTTTGTTTGCTGCTTTTGATCAATTTGTGACCTTCATGTGGTTGTTTGTTTGATACAATGTATACCCTGATGGTTTGAGTATTGTGTTGTTAAAAGCTTCGAACACCGATTGATTCGCTTTGTGTGTTGGTTGGCTTTCTGTACGTTCATTGTATTGATATCTTTCCCCTTTTTGTTTTGGATGCATTTAATCTAAGGATGGGTTGACTGAATGCTTCATTGTTTGAAGGCTTGCAGCACCGATTGTTCGCTTTTGTAACAATGCGATGGCTTGGAGTCAAAACGGACTATCTTTAGATAGTCCATTGACATATTAATATCAGGCATGGTAATCTTAAGAGAATTCTCTGAAATCATAGAAAATTGAATGTAGAAACACCTATATCAGATGGGGTTTTAAGCTTGAGGAGATGCCTTTTTCACCATTTTCAAGTTTTATATACTAGTCCTCAAGAAAACATTGCCTCCTGATCACCACAAAGGGCTCTTTACCCATTGAGACCCCCATTAAACAATGTCTCCTGAAACCCACAAATATTTTCAGAGAAAAATGCTTTTCCTTCTTTACCATGCCTGATTATTGAACTTATAACGAAAACTAATAACTTGTATATGAACCAAAAGACTGCTCAAATATAAAAAGCAAAACCCCCTTTTTATGTATTTCTGCAGTCATTGTTTGATACAAGTTATTAGTTTTTGTAATAAGTCCAATAATACGAAGCCATCGAATTATGTTTGCCTGCTTGCCTGCTTGCTAGGTTCACCTGATGGATGGGATGATGTAGTGATTGATTGTTTGAAGGTGTGCAACACAGCCAGACGCAGACAAATGCTCAGCGTGGAGGGAAAGGAGGCTGCTTTGGAAAAGGTATCTCGCAAAAAGGAGCTGGGTCTAATAATAGTAATATATCCAGTAACAGTTCGGAGGTTGTTTTACCCCCGATGTTTGGAATTTTCCCAGGCAAATATTCCATAGTCATTCAAAAATTGAAAGTTGGGTGTGCGCCTCCTCTCATTCTCTGTCTCTGTCTCTCTCATTCTGTCTGTCTGTCTGTCTTTATCTCTCTTTCTCTCACACCCTCCTTCCCTCCCTCTCTCGTACGTCATAAGTTTATTTATTGTCCATTGTACAATTCAAGCGTAAATACTATAATGAAAATTGTCTTTCACCGTGTAAAATAAGACGAAATGCATCAATATGAAAATAAGAAACAATTGGGTCTACTGATAGTAATATATAAACGTATTAATAGTAATATATAAACAAACAGAAGTTAATGTTGACGATTCTACATCTATTGTCTTTAAGGAGCAGTTGCATTCTTGCATATCATAGTGTTAAGGCACGGTGTTATCGGAAAATTACATTGAAAGCAGTGGTCGCGTTTATTAGAAATTGTCAGTAAAATAAACTGATTGCAAAACCGAAATACTGAAAAACCCAGTGACTGATACATTTTTGCTTGGACTGATCAATGGTTTTACAGAGGCTTTGGTGTTGTGAGTTTGTGTGGTTTTCACTGGATTTTGTTTCCCTGGAACTGGTTTCGATGTTGGATGTTGGGGGAATCGTCACTGACAGGACTGGTCTTCAAAATTCCTAGCGCGATCACTGCTAAAGGTCTGTGTACGCGTTAACCATATTAACAAAATATGACTATTTCCCCATGGGAACACGGTGAGTTGTAAGTCATATTATGAGTGGCCTAACACTGTGTTGCCATGGGGAAATAGAGATAATATTTTTGTGAATATTGTTAACGTGTACCGAGACCTTAACATAATTCACAAAATATCACTATTTCCCCATGGCAACACATTGAGTTGTAAGTCATATTATGAGTGGCCTAACACTGTGTTGCCATGGGGAAATAGAGATATTTTGTGAATGACGTTCACGTGTACACAGACCTTAAAAGGGGTTATGATATAATGTTGTGTCTGCCCTTCTGCTCTGCCTTTTGATTAATTCTGAACTTATTTGGATGGCTTTAAAAAAAAAATTCACATCAGCAAGAACCAAACCACAATAAAATTCAATTCATAGAGATCTCTGACTTACAAGATCGTACAGAAAATATGTCATAATGACATGGGTGCAACTACACTAAACGAAAAAAAGCTGAACGGTCGGGGTCCAGGGGTAATGTCCCCCTGCAGCTGAAGCAAAAGTGGATTTATGAAGGTATTTTAGTTTGCTTTTTTCCACAATTTATGCAAATGCTGATTTTAGAGTGTTTGAAAAATACAATAGACACACAAAGATCTTGTTTGACAAGTTTAAAAAAGGAACTTCCTTTTCTGGTTAAATTTTAAAAAAAACAGGAAATCCTTGTATACCAAAAAAAGTTGCACCCGTGTAATGATTAGGCTGTTTGAAGATTGCTTAAGTTCATTAAAGATTGTACACAAAATGTGTCCTTGTGATTAGGCTGTTTGAAGATTGTTTTAGTTCATTTAAAGATTGTACACCAAATTTGTCCTAATGATTAAGCTTTCTGAAGATTGATTTTGTTCATTTAAAGATTGTACACAAAATTTGTCAGAATAATTAGACTTATGTGAAGATTGCTTTAGTTCATTTAAAGAGTGTACACAAAATGTGTCCTAATGATTAGGCTGTGTGAAGATTGTTTAGTTCATTTAAACGATATTTGCTAGAGAAAGCTTGGAAGTGGTGCTAGACAAACGCAAGATGTTGGAGCTGTGTGTGAGTGTATCGTGTGGGTCTGTGGCATGATGATTTTGCTGAGTGTACTCATCGTACGCATTTATATATGGATCTTTTGTGTGTGTCTATATGATTTGGATTTATGGTGTGCAAGTGTTATGTTGCCTACCTTTGTATGCACAGTCTACCCGCTTCACACACTTTTGTTTTGTGCACATGTGCATGTGTGCGTTTGTGGTTAATCTCACAACCTGGGTGAAGTTTCTGTAGAGGACGGTCGCCGCGCGAAGAACTGTTACGCCAAAAGGGGTCTAAGAAACACCACTAACCGCGAATAACGTTAGCTAAGTAAAGATAGCTCTACTAGCTTACTCTTCACTTTCAGAGAGAGAAAGGAGTTGCTATCAAAAGGGAGATAAATAATACCTCTCTGACAGGTTGTACAAATATTTCGATTTCATTGTCAGTCTATTTGTGTGCAGAAAATTAAGTTTGCACTACATTATGCCATCTAACATGATGAAGAAAAAAAGAGCACTCAAAAATACTTGTGTTTGTTTAATTTGCTAAAATCATCCCATATATTTTCGCTGTAGAGTGAAGAATATTTCTCTGTATCCACTCTCTAGACTTTGTCTTCCATTTGTAAACAAAAAAGTTACGTTCTCGCGAGAACTAATTTTAGCCGGAAGTAAAAAAAAAGTTGCACATTTCCCATGATGCAACTAACAGTTTGCGGTGTGCTAGGGCACGAGAGAGAACAAAATATTACGCGAACTATCGGCAAACGAAGGGTGTTTCTTAGACCGTTTTTGCCGATTTGCGCTCGCGGTGCGTAACGTTAGCACTTGTGAAACGGCCCCCTGGTAAACACTCTTTTTAAAATATACAAACATACCCCATGCAGGCCTATGCACTTTAATAACAACTATTGGTTAAAATAAAATGATGCTGTTATAGGGCTACATACGCACTTTTTAGCAAATGACAAAGGCAATATGTTTAACGGCTAACTTCGTTCGTTCAGTAATTTGTTTTTATTTAATGGGCCCGAATGTATGTATGGTCAACACAAGACGCATCAACGTACTGCATTTATAGTAGTACTTTTTTCATTGACTCCCTTACCTCAATATATAATAGATTTACCAGTACAGCAGACATTTACCACTGCTGTTGGCCAACCTTTAAAACAAATGTAACGATAGGCCTACATCAGACAGACTACATTTGTCGTTTCTTTGCCTTTTATTTTAGAAACATTTTGTTGGCTGAATATGGACACCCTTTTCATTCCTGACACAACATCTCCTCAATACCACCACTTCCAAACGCAAAAAACAAAGTCACTTTTTTTTCTTCCGTAGAACAACAGGTCTCTGAACAGAATTGTAACGTTCAAAAACCTCATCGACGGGCGTAACCTTCCCTTATCTCGCTTCAGGAAAGAATGAGGTCGGCCTCGGAGGAAGCGCCTAACCGCCGACGGCCCTCTGAACTGGTGACCCTCACCCAGCAGCTTCAGAAGCAGCAGCAGAGGCACCCCCAGAGGTCCGCGCGATCTGCGTCCGTGGACAGTTCCCCGAGAATGCCCCCGACGACGACGACGACGACGACGTCTATGCCTAGCAGTGGTGGTGGTGGTGGTGGTGGTGGTGGGCGTGTGAGTTCCCCAGCGCCCAAGTCCCGCAGTCAAGAGTCCGTGGAGTCTTCCGACTGGTTGTCTTCCGACACCAACTCTTTGATTTCTGGTATGTGGCTATTGTCCTCTGCAACTAGGGTTATTAACGCCCTTGACAGTGAGAGTGAATCCCTTGTTGGTCAGTGCTGACAAGGGCATTCAATCTTGCGAAAGGCAGCCATTTAGTGGCCTCAAATAGGGTTATTGGCGAGAGTTATTCCCTTGTTTGGTCAGTACTCAACCATCTTCCCCCACCCACCATGGACATTCACTCTTGCAAAAGGTGTTCTATGCAGTAGCCAATAGCGATGGCTTAGAGTCAAAACGGACTGTCTTTAGATAGTCCATTGACTTACGATTGATTTTATTGCAAAAAAATAAGAACAAGACTGTAAATAATATAAAAAATGGGGATTATGCTTTTTATATTTCTGCAGTCTTTGTTTGAAACAAGTTATTAGTTTTCACAATATGTTCAATAATACGTCACTGGACTATCTAAAGAGAGTCCGTTTTGACTACAAGCCATCGATTTATATTATTAAACCTTTCGCCGCCAAAGTCGCATTTTAGCACCCCAGTGATTTAACACCTATGTCACTAAAAGGCATCAAATTGGGGTCTATTATCCAAAGACCTTATTGTCTTAGTTTTAGGAAGTAAGGATAGACCTTATTTTATATTATATGTCACAGAAGAATCCCCAATACTGTAGATGGATTTTGTTATCTATCCAGGTAAATTTAATGGAAAGTTTTGGCTGAAATATGGCTGGCGGTGAAAGGGTTAAAGGTAATGGGTGGGGTGGTGCTATGAGGTTTTCTTTTTTGTTTGTTTCTTTTTTGTGTGGAATATGTGGAATATATGCATTGTGGAATAAAATTTAAAAAAGAGGGCGTATACTTTGTACTTTTATCTTACCGATTGTCCTATGGTTCCTGAGGCGACTAGTGTGCACTGTTGTTAAAACAGGTGTTAATTATTATTTTCGAATGAAAATTTAGTCGTATCAACGATTTTTATTTGGGGTAACTTCTTAAGTGGGAAGAGACTGCAGCACCTATTGTAGGCAAGCAGAGTTTATTAGTGGATTTTGCCGAATTAATCAGCTCCATTAAAAGAAGAACAACATATGTTTTCTCTCATCCTTATGAAGGTATGTACGTTACGTTGCTATGGCTTCCAGGGAGAGAAAGGTCCCCGGGAGAGCGGAGCAACTTCCTGCTGAACGAAGCGGAACAGGTGCTGAGGCAGACCATCAGCGACAAGGTCAAGGAGCACGTGCCCGGAGGCTCAGACCGCGACGAGGACAAGGACGAGGACAAGGACACGGACGCCAGCCAGGGCGGCAACCACAGCGGCAAGGAGACCGAGTCCATCTCCGAGTTCTCCAGCGGAGCTCTGGACGAGGGCTACATCACCAACAGGAAGGAGAGTCCTAGGGCTTCGGCTTCGGCTTCGGCTTCGGCCCACAAGGAGAAACGACGAGCCGACAGTAATGTCAGGAAAACCGACGATCACGGTTTGAAGGAAATGACAGAAAGCGAGACGAGCGTTGGTGGTGGTGTTGTTGACGGAGAACGAAGCTTTAAGATAAGGATCAAACGACCCAAGGACTACTACTTACAGTGGGAAGAGACGATAGATCGTCTGTCCCACGGGCCCCCGGACCCACCCGACGTCTCGGACATGTCCCCCAGGTCCGCCAGACAAATCCTGCGAGGCGTCGAAGACGTGCAGGCTTCGTCCCGTTCTCGATCCGCGTCCAGCGAGTCCGACTTTCAGGGAGGACCTCACCACTCGCCAGCGTGGAGACGTCCGGACTTGTTGGGCAGGAGGTCAGGGTCCTCCAGCCCCGGTGGTCATTTCGATGAGCTGATGTTCTCCTCTAGGAGTAGAAGCCTTCCTTTGTCCGTTTCTCAGTACAGCAGGGGCAGGCCAACAGAGCAGAGGGGCGCGCCTGGTCCCCTCGCGGGGAACAGAGGCAAGCGAAAGCAGGAGGCGCAAGGCAAGGAAGGATACAGACAGAAGAAGCGAAATCTTCCAAACGACCCAGAAACGCAGAGCGAGGAGCAAAACGGGGAGTCTGAGAACGGGTCGAGTGAGGGCCGGCAGGAGATCACCCTGCCTAGAGTGGAAGGCAGCAGCGCCTTCATGGAGCGTCTGGAGGAGCTGAAGAGGAGCGGACGGGCTCAGCGGGTGGTCCTTCCTGACCTGGGGCCGGACGCCCCCGTGCTGATGATCCCCGGCCAGGGAGAGGAGGTGTTGCTACTGTTTGACGCCCTGCGCCAGGCCAGGCTGGACGTCAACCTCAACATGTCCAAGGTCAACGGGGACGCCAGTGGAACAGCTCACGACAGCTCCGGCATGTCGTCGTCAACGCCGGTCGAGGACAACACCGAACTGAAAAGAGCCGCTACATCGGACAAACCCGGGAAAAGTAGGCCCAAGAAAGCGACTGAAGATCAGTCGACAAGCGTCATGGGGCGACTTCCAAGACCTACCGTTTACAGACATCATCTGCCCAAATCTGCCGACATGAGTTCGAGTAGTCTTCTTCACTCCAGCAGAGGTAATCGACGTGCGAAGTCTCTAACCGAAAGGTCAGCTGTCAGCAACTCTGATCCATCTCGGTATCGCTCACTGTCACCCCAAAGGAAACAAAGCCCTACGGAGGCTGATCATTTTGATGATGACATCGCTTCAGTTCGTCCCGAGGGGAGTACAATGACTTTCAGGGATTTAAGCACGGGCCAAACAGGCGTGTTGCTGAGTCCTCCAGGTAGGATCAGTCTTTCAAGCCCACCCCATTCGGTCCGTCGAAGTTACCGCTCAAGCCCCGTAGCTTTGTCGCAAAACGAACCGACGTCTCCGTTCAGACGACCACCCAGTCAAACTAGTCCGCTAAAACCCTCACCATCCAGGGACAGCCTTCAGCGACCGCCGCCTCTAGAACTTCCAGAGGACCTGGCATCCCCCAGACCAAGGGCAGGAGGAGGCCTGGGAAGAATCCCGAGGAGGGAGGCGTGGGAGAGACAGAAGCTGAGAAAAGACCCTTCTAGCGCGGCTGACTCTAACGCTCAAACCAAGTTCATCGAAGTGCTGTGCAAGGAGATTGAAGAACTGAAGCAAAAGATTGAAGTGATGGGGGACTCCCAGGTCGAGTCCAGTCCCGAAAGAGCGACCTCTTCTCAGGGAAGACAGGGCACCCCGACGGGACAGACCTCCACGTTCTACAGCAGCCGCAGCCAGATCCAGGAGACGGACAGCCGGATGGTTCTGGCTCCCAGAGGGGACTCCCCCAGCGTCATCGCCCTTCAACGGGCCAGTCCATCCCCCAAGCCTTGGGAGTCGCCGCCCCAATCTTTCAGCCCTTCACGAGCTTCTCCCCAACCTCGCCCCGCCAGCCAACAACCATCCGCATCATCACCACCACCACCACGGCAACACCACGCGCACGCCTCTCCCTCCTCCTCCACAGACAGAGCCCGCAGCGGGGGGATTCACTCCCCGTCCCCTGAACGGTCTCGAGCAGGCAACGACAACAACAACAGCAATCTTTCTCCTCAACGGAGAATCCTCACATCCCCGTCCCGCTCGCTTCCCTTATCCGCAGAACAAACCTCCCTGTCCCCAACCACCCCAATCACCACAAGGACGTCCAGCAGAAGTCCGGAGAAGAAGAGTTCCTCGGGAGGACGAGGAGGAGGAGGAGGCATCAGCCTGGGCTACAAGAGCCCCATCCGCAGCGTAACGCAGGAGATCTGGGGCAAGGACCTCACCCAGGTGGAGGGCCTGGAGCCCGGCCGCAAGGACAACTACAGGAGGCTCATCTCCGCCCAGGGAGCCCTGTCTGAGGAGGAGGTGATCGAGCTCAAGCAGTCCCTGGCCTCCGCGGTGGTGGAGAACGACATCCTGGAGGCCAAGCTCTGCAACGCCCGCCACGAGATACAGGACAAGCTCAGCAAGACCAATGAAGTAAGAGAGAGAGAGAGAGAGAGGGGGGGGGGGAGAGAGAGGAGAGGGAGGGAGGGGGGAGAGAGAGAGAAAATGAGATACTGGATGCCAAGTTCCGCATCGACCCCCTCGAGATACAGGACAAGCTCAGCAAGACCAATGAAGTAAGTAAGAGAGAGAGAGAGAGACACTGGACACTGGACACTGGAAAACTTTATTTGAGGGAGGGAGAGAGAGAGAGAGGGAGGGGAAGAGAGAGAGAGAGAGAGGGAGAGAGAGAGAGAGAGAGAGAGCGAACAAACTGTTTTAAAGAACATGCCGTTTTATTCTTTTGGGATAAAAATGTTTACACAATTCAATACATTAA
>JAGGCT020001794.1:0-42500 GCA_017654935.2 Phymorhynchus buccinoides
GGTGAACAACTGGGTCGAATGTATTTCGAGGACGGTCGCCGCGCGAGTAACTGTTACTCCAAAAGGGGTTTAAGAAACACAAAAACGTTTGCTAAGGTCAGCAAGAGAGCTCTTTAAGCTTACTCTTCACTTTTGGGAGAGAGAAAATGGTTGCTATCAAGACGACGAAAATGGAAATGGTGTTTTACGTCCTCTTGGTCTGAATCAGACACATATGGGACATTTGTAAATACAAATATGTTGGGAACAATACTGGAGGCAATGCCCGGAGGCAGTACGAAACCAGTAAAGTCCCGATTTTTTAAAATTAATACAGATAGGTGTAGCGGTAACCACGCCTCGGTTCAACCTCATCGGCTATGGCACCGCTACAGGTATTTAATAATGGTTGCTATCAAAAGGGAGATAAGTCATACCTCTCTGTCAGTTTGTACAAAGATTTCGATTTAATCCACGTCTATTTGTGTGCAGAAAATTACATTTGCACTATATTATTCCGTCTAACATGATAAAACATTAAGAAAGATCACTCAAAACACTCGTGTTTGTGTTGAAATAAAAATTATGTGCCTTTTAATAGCATTCTCAGCTTCACCCGATCCCAAGATAGAAATAGTGTGCGATTGGTGCGCGAAGTGTAACAATGTTTGGTTTCAACATTCAGTGAAGATGTTCACAATGGTTTTGCCAATACATGTAGCATGTTAGAGATTGTACGACATGAAAACTACATTATTATGGTTGGAGTGCTTTGTGAAAACTGCCATTGCCCGTGGTTTCTGTCTGACTGTCTGCCTCTGCCAGGCTCTCTTCTTCTCGCTATCTCTCTTTTTGCTCACGCTCTCTCTCTCTCTCTCTCTCTCTCTCTCTCTCTCTCTCTCTCTCTCTCTCTCTCTCTCTCTCTCTCTCTCTCTCTCTCTCTCTCTCTCTCTCTCTCTCTCTCTCTCTCTCTCTCTCTCTCTCTCTCTCTCCCCCTTCTGTGTTTGTGTGTGTATGTGAGTTTGTGTATTCCCAGTGATTCAAAGGTAGGCCTATGTAAATACATGTAAGTGCTTACACATCTATTAACTCATTCGTTTACCATTGTTACCATAACTAGACATCGATCAATTCACTCGATAGGATGATCAACGATATCATTTGTTTTATTTGATGGTTGGTTATTGCTGAGCATACGATAGAGGCAAGAACGAAGTGGCTTATTTTTTTACCTTGGGAACAGGAATGGGTGCTATTTTCTTGTTGATTAAAAGAAAGCTATTCGCATGATTCAACGCTGTCCTGTATACTTTTCAACAAAGCTTGCCTATCTCTGTCTCTGTCTCTGTCTCCTCTCTACTTTTCTCTCTCTCTCTCTCTCTCTCTCTCTCTCTCTCTCTCTCTCTCTCTCTCTCTCTTTCTCGCTCTCATTTTTCTCATCGTTCGTTCGTTCGCTTTCATCTGGTATTCTATTCATTCACTTAGGCGCGCGCGCACGCGTGTGTGTACGTAGGCCTAACTATGTTTGTGTGCATGTAGGCCTAACAGTGAATGGTCATAATGAGGTCTACTCATTCCTAAAATATAACTAACAATGGAGCAAAACCAAGAAATTGTGATTTTTTTTAAACAAGCGTAACAATAAAAAGGGGGGAAATGTATTAAAGACAACAACTCAAACAACATCATCAGCAACAAAACAACACAAAAGCAAAACGTGCCCAAAATAAACAAAATCGTTAAATTTCGTGACAAAAATACCAACATACAAAAATAAAAACATGGTGGGTTATTTATTCTTTATTTTCTGTTTATTATGCATTTTGAAAGGGAAACAGATCCATTTGTATGGTTTATAAGTTCGGCATTCTAAAAACAGAAATGTATTAGGTTCAGACGACTAACTTAAGGTCTCTGTGCAAGTGAATATGTTTCACTCTTTCCCCATGACAACACAGTTGACATACAGGGGAAGACGGGGTAAAAAGCGCATGGGTGGGTAAGAAGCCCACCCCAATTATCTCATGAAATAAAGAAAATTTCAGTCAAATTTGCCCATGAGACGAATGCTAGACATTAAGGCTCGTCTCATGGGCAAAATGAGACTGAAATTTGCTTCATTTCATGAGATAATTGGGGTGGGCTTCTTACCCGCTCATGCGCTTTTTACCCCGTCTTCCCCTAAGTCATTATAACTGGTCGGTCATTGTGTCACCATGGGGAAAGTGTGAAAAATGTTAATTTATATTGAGACCCTTATATGGACCGAAAATCGCACGTACGTAATCAAGCCTATTCAAGATGTACCCCTAACAACGCGCGACCAGTTCTCCAAATAAAACCCTTCAAGAGTTCCCGGGACGCGCGTAGAGCAAGAAAGCGGAGAAAGTCGTGTACACCTCATCCGGTGCTCCGTACAAAATGCTCGTGCCCTTGCCGATCACGTGCAAACTGTCGCCTTGCTGGAACCGGAAGACGCCCACGTTGCTCGCGGCTGCGTACTGGGCGGTGGTGTGGGCGTAGGCGGAGCAGAGGTAGTCGTCGTTTCTGTGAAGGTCCAGCCAGAGCGTGCCGTCGTATTCCGCCAGGCCGTGCAACATCACCACGTAGTCTCCTGTCACTGGGATGGTGTAGATACCTAAGGGGGGAGAGAGAGAGAGAGAGAGAGAGAGAGAGAGAGAGAGAGAGAGAGAGAGAGAAAAATGAAGATTGATTAGAGAGAGCTCCAATGCCAAGGAAGCACAAACCATGAACTAAAGAATATAAGCCTAACTGGCGACTAAATCAGTTCATAAGATTTTTAAGAAACATAAAATAAATCATCTTACATACATAGATAGTTTACAGTAGAGAACACATTTTTTACACTAAAGAATAACTGTTAGAGTGACCAACCAACAATAATAAGTAAGTTACCAATAAGGTAAGTCGGGTGATGCACCACAATAAAGTTATATGCAACAATCCTATTTCTCTTTTCTAAGCTAGAGAGAGAGAGAGAGAGAGAGAGAGAGAGAGAGAGAGAGAGAGAGAGAGAGAGAGAGAGAGAGAGAGAGAGAGAGAGAGATGTTTTAATCTTTTAAAAAATGGTCAAAACGAGAGAGAGGGTGAGGGAGAGAAAGAATGGTGGTCTTATTGAATCATATTTTATCTATTGTGTGCGTTGTGTTCAACCATGACCTCCTCCCTGTCCTCCTCCTCCTCCTCATCATCATCACCAACACCACCATCGCCATTATTGTCATCATCATTATCGTTGTTGTCGTCATCAGCAGCAGCACCACCATCGTCACTCAACATGAGTGGTGAGCTATATGTGGATTCCAGCAGTTCACGATTATAGACCACTTTGTTCGGTGCAGTAAATGTGATGTTGAGAGTCATTATTATAATTACCATCATCATCCTCATCCTCATAATCATCATCATCACTAAGTCTTAGCAGTGGTGGTATCATAGTTCACACGGTCATAGACCACTTTGTTCGGTGCAGTAAACGTGATGTTGAGAATCATTATCACCACCACCACCACCACCATCCTCATCCTCATCATCCTTCTCCTCATCCTCATCATCACTTAGCAGTGGTGGTATCATAGTTCTTTGTGTACTCCAGCAACACACGATCATAGATCACTTTGTCCGGTGCAGTAAACGTGATGTCGTGAGTCATTGATCATCACCACCATCATCACCATCATCATCATCATCATCATCATCATCACTTACCAGTGGTGGTATCATAGCTATGTGTGGAGTCCAGCAGCACGCGGTCATAGATCACTTTGTCTTCTGCAGTAAACGTAATGTTGTGAGTCATCATCATCATCATCATCATCACTTACCAATGGTGGTATCATAGCTATGTGTGGAGTCCAGCAGCACGCGGTCATAGATCACTTTGTCTTCTGCAGTAAGCGTAATGTTGTGAGTCATCATCATCATCATCATCATCATCATCATCATCATCATCACCATCATCACTTACCAGTGGTGCTATCATAGCTATGTGTGGAGTCCAGCAGCACGCGGTCATAGATCACTTTGTCTTCTGCAGTAAACGTGATGTTGTGAGTCAGGCCCACTGAGAAGGCTGGCCGAGGGGACTGGGAACTGGCCTGTCTTGGCTCTGTCAATGCACAACAATACGGTAGTAGAAGTAGCAGCAGCAGCAGCAGCAGCAGCAGCAGCAGCAGCAGCAGCAGCAGCAGTAGTAGTAGTAGTAGTAGTAGTAGTAGTAGCAGTAATAGTAGCAGAGCAGCAGTAGCAGTACTACTGACTAGTAATAGTATTTCGGTATTTGGTATTTGGTACTTTATAGTCACAGAGGCGTCTCTGTGAAATTCGAGTTGCTTCCACCTGGAGAGCGCGTCACAGCCAGAGGCGCGCCACCCTTTTTTGTATGCGATTTTTGTGTGACTGATGAGGAAGGAAAGGGATGGGGGTAAATTTTGACCAAATTACAACTTTTTCGTTGCCACTGGGTTTAACATGTGCTAAGTGCATTGGCACACGGTATCTCGGCTTATTGTCTCATCCGAAAGACCACGTTCAGACCGTAAGGCCTAGTGCAGAGTGAGAGGGAAAATCCCCTGTACCCAGGTTCGAACTCGGGTTTATTGTATGCGAGGTGAACGCGTTGCCTCTGTGCCACTCTGTGCCTAAAAGGCCTAGTGTGTAGGTCAGAGCCGCTTCCTGGTCAGAGGGAAAATGTGTTTAATGTGTTTTTCCCAAAGTGGAGCTACGGACAAAAACACTGAGACAAACTTATACTCCTTCGCCCAGTATACCGGGACGAAAGGCATTTAAAAAAAACAATGATTCCAATATTTGGTCTTTGGCTATTGCCTGGCCTTCTCCCCCTTTCTTAGGCCCTACTTATACTGTTCAAATAGACACAAAGAAACGCAACAATGTTCAGAAAGGCAATGTGACATGCGCCCTACTGATTCTGGACGTGGCACTATGGACAGATACAGTACAGTTAGCGCACCTTTGAATGTGAATGAAATTTTTTTAAATTTTATTTTGTCTCCAAAAGGAACCAGAAAAATCAGCGCATTGACCGTGGCCCTCAAGAGAAGACGAAGAAAAACCACATTTCATGTGTAACAAGTTTGGACATTCTCGCTTCTATTATTTCTACAAGTTTTTGGCTATGCAAATAAAATATTGTAATGACGATATAAGTTCAAAGCAATGAGTTGTTGAGTTTTTTTGTTTAGATTTTTTCCTTTTGAACAGTATAATATTTATATACAAGAAACATCGCAGGAGCTAGTATACTTTATATTCCTGCATAGACACTCACCCACACGTGCTGCCCAAGACAATGCAGCGATGGCAGAAAACAGAAGAACGGTACCAAAGAATCGCCCCATCATCTTCGCTTCGTGCAGCTATTCTGAAAAGTCTGCGGACATGTACCTTCTGTCTGGCTTCAAGCAAAAGACCTTGACCATTTTGGTGTTTAAAACAAAGGTAAGTTAACGGTTATGTAAACTCAGACTTATCGGCGGACTCTAAATGAAGAGATTGAATGTTTCCTCTAATGAAAGATAACGCACGCGCGCATAGCACGGTCTTCTTTGGTCCATAAATGGCTTTAGAAATGGTTTATGTTTACAAGGTGGACATTCAAATGGTTTCGTTTCAGCTGCTGTTGAAGGGGGTGGATGGGAAACAATTTTGAAATTATTTATGTTTTTATATGAAAGAAATAAGACATGTTAATGCCTTAAAGAAAAAACACCTTTCCTCTTTAATCCTTTCGCCGCCAACCATTTTTCAGCCAATAAATACCATTAAACTTAACTGGGTAGAGAAAATAAAATACCTGCAATATTGCGCTTTCCTCTGTAACATATATAACATTAGGCCTCTCCGCACCTCCCAAAATTAAGAAAATAGGGTCTTTGGAAAACAGGCCCTGACTTGATGCCTTTTAGTGACATGGGTGTTAAACCATTGTGGTGCTAAAATTCGACATTGGCGGTGAAAGGGTTAAATATGTAAAGGATGTAAGCTATCTTCGTTTCCAAAGGGATCATAGCTTGGCTAAATGTAAGGTGTGGTTTTTTTAAAGAAGGATAGCAAACAATCAAGTCCCCTTGAAAGTAACCTTGTAATCTGCCACACCAGATAGACAAAGCACGATAAATAGACTAGAGTGAGGGGACAATGGACACTAGCAAAAACAAATGTTTATTTGACAATTATTGTCATGTTTCACCCTGTTTCTTTTGTGATTAGCAATCAAAGAAAGCGATAGCAAACCAACCTTGAACTTTGCTCGGAGAGTCGACACAGATTTGGACACTGCTGATGCCGTAACTGCTTATCTTTACTATTCAAGGGTCTGTCTGATGTCCCGTTTCCCATTAACTTCAGTTCTCCTGTAAAGATTCCAGAGTCATCATGTTGCTCTTTCTGGTTTTGGCTGCAGGAGCGGTCCTTGGAGCAAGTAAGCTTAGGGCTTCTATTTTTTGTTGTTGTTGAGGGCAATGGTTTTGAAATGATAGCTTGAAGTTCTTTCTCTCTGTCTACCTCTAGTTCTCCCCATGCCTCTCTCTCTCTCTCTCTCTCTCTCTCTGTCTGTCTGTCTGTGTGCTTCTGTCTCAGTGTGTGTGTGTGTGCCTACCTGCCTGTCTGGGCCTTTATATGTCTGCCTGTCTTTTTGAGTCTGCCTGTACGTGTCTGTTGCCGTGGTTTCTGATGAAATATAACATTAAGATTTGCCCATAACTATGAGCAACCAAAAGAAGGAAGCGGAAAACAGTATGTTCGGTAGGCCTAGGTTTTCTTTCATCATCGCAATTTTAAAAAAAGTTATTAATTACCTTTCATTTGCATTCCAAATAAGCTACACGTGCGCACATATACGGACAAGGATGCAAACACATATTGCACGCGGATACACTGCCCCCCCCCCACAGTCACCCTCGTCAGAATTAAGAGTATGTCAGACTCAACCCATTGTTGTTGATACGAGTCAAGGGTCGACAGGAATTCGGCTGAATCAAAGTTCAAAGCTGTCACAAATGGATGGACACTGTGCGGGAATCTATCAATATAAAAGCCTTCTTGTCCTTCTCTTTCACACTTCGATTCCACGTCTGGAGTCCGTAGGGAGAGGGTCGATTTTACTGACTCTCTCCCTGCAACCAACCAATCTCTTTCACATTTTGTTTTCATTCTTTCTTCTTTTTATGTATTTCAAAACATAAGGTGGTCAAGATGCCGCCCAGCAGGAGATCGCCTTCTCCGTGGGGCTGAGCTCCTACCAGGTGTGCGAGGGGGGAGAGAGGGTCATCTATGACCGCATCTTCTCCAACGTGGGCGCCGCCTACAGCACCACCTCCGGCAAGTTCATCTGTCCTCAGGTAAACTGTCACCATCGAAAATAGCTAAATCGCCATGCCTGTGTTATAACTATAAGCTGTCTCTCCGTCTGTAGATCACGCAAGGAGGTATTGAATTATCTGTTGCCTAAGCAATGCGTTACCTTTTTAATTTTTATTTTCAAATGCTGCTTTTGACCTCATGTCGACAAAGCTGTAAGCTGAAGACATTAAAGGTTATTGCCATTGCCTCTCTCTCTCTCTCTCTCTCTCTCTCTCTCTCTCTCTCTCTCTCTCTCTCTCTCTCTCTCTCCACACACACACGCACTTTTGGCAGAGAACTCGCCAAAACTGTATCACATTTTCGCGTTGAGAACATCATATCATATAGCAGCTGATAGGCTGTGGAGAATACTTTTGCCTGCTATTTGCCTTTGCAATTTGTGAAGGTATTGCCAAATTTATTCTACAGCACGACATGCAATGCATAGGCTACCAATCTGCTTAATGTTTAAATTTGTTTGTAAGCAATGATCTTCCCAATGTCTGTCAATATTGTTTTAAACAAACCCACTATTGAGTGTTCCTGTGGTTACAATATTGTTCGGTAGAGAATTCTAGTTGTTAATAACTCTGTTAGTAAAGAATTGCGCATAAAGATTAGTTTTAATGAATGGTGTATCAAGTTTCATGGAGTGGTATCTGGTCATAGAACTTTTGAGGGAAAAAGCGTATTAGTAGATTTAGAACCATAACAGCCATGTAAGATCAGATCACCTCTTGCTCTTCTGTATTCCAGGCTAAGTAATTTAAAATTTTCAACCTTTCTTCATAGCTTTACTCACTAAGACCTACAATTTGTTTGGTAAATCTTCTCTGTATATTTTCAATAGATAAAATGTTTTCTTTACGAAGGAGACCGCACTGCGTTCCCATACTCTGAGACTGGCCTCACTGCACCAGACTTAAAAAATGGTACCATTACATCTTTTGTTTTGAACTGCATAAAGTGAGAGATCATACCAGAGATTTTATAAGTTTAAAAAAAAATAGATTCGATTATGTGATGTTCAAATATTAAGTTGTTATCAACTAAAACGCCCACATATTTTCCATGTCAGATGGTTGCAGGTCACACCCATCAATTTTATATTCAAATTTAGGATTATTTTTACCCATGTGTAAAATCTTGCACGTGTCTCTACTTGCTCTGCCATTCCTTAGAGCAACTAACTCGTCTATGCAATCTTGAAGATGCAATTCATCTTCCACTTTGAGAACACCTCAGTAAGATTTCGTATCATCAGCAAATATTTTCACATAATCCACTGTGTCTGGCATATCATTAATAATGTAAATAAGAAATAATAATTAAAAAAAATATTCTCTCACAGCCACACAAATAAGCAGTTTTCGCATTGAAGTCTGATCATTCAATCCTCTGTTGCGGACAGAGCGGGATGTACGTGTTCCAAGTGCACGCGCTGTCAGGCAACGACACGGACATGTGGCTGGAGCTCCACCACAACTACCAGTACATCATTTCCATCTGGGGACACACCGACAACGACTTCGCTTCAGGAGGTGGGTATTTCTGCTCTGCTTGAATACATCAGCCTGATGTGTTGTTGTTGTTGTTGGTTCACACTGGCTAAAAGACTCCAGGGATCATCCCAACAGCGGAAGCACTTGAACACTATAGTACAAGTGAATCAGCTACGGATGAGAACATTACATGTGACCGTTTTTGATTACCCCGCCACATGGGCAGCCACACACCGTCTTTTTGTGTGACCGTTTCTGATTACCCCGCCACATGCGCAGCCACACACCGTCTTTGGGGGAAGCCTGATGTGTGGTTTTGATTGTAATGTGTTTAACCTTCACTGTGCTTCCTGGTTCCATGAGGACTACCAACATCCGAATAGAGATAAACAACAGTAAAAAGACACGCGAATACCCATCTACATGTATCTAACATGCATGGGAAAGTTCAAGCGAAGTTTGCTGAAGGTTAAAAGTATGTTATAGGCTCCATACACAAATTGCTAGATGCAGTCTCCCATGCCGATGATTTTTCTGCAGCTATGAAGCGAAATTTGATTAATGTTCTCACTGATGTTTTTTGTTCCTGGCTGGCTGGTTATGTTATCTTCATAGGGTTTGAACGGAGTCACGTAGGAGGCTGAAATATTGCATGCGGGTAGCTACTTAGGATATTCAGGCTAGGTTTTGAACATGATGGTCATTGGTCAAAGTCACTGGAGCCGAAAGTGCTGCCGAGTGGCTGCTAGATCTAACGTTTTCACGCTCTTGTATATTTTTAGGTTTGAACACGCAGCTAACAGGAGTCCCTGTCTCCAGGTCGGGATAGAGATAGGGTTAGTGAAATATTGTGCATACATGCAACATAAATGCACACTAGTAATGGGAAATCGAGGTACAGTTTAGTCTTTAGTGAAATACTATGCTATAGTCAGAGGAATAGAAGGAGGGTGGCAGGATAGTTGAGGCGTTCGCCAACCAATTCAGTGCTTTAGTGATTCGGGTTCGGATCCCAGCCTTGCCCTTTCTTTCCAGTTTGATGGGTAAATCGAACTGAACGCAGTCTCCCGGAGGGGACTTAAAGCAAGTCTGACCCATGCGCTTTACGTACTTTAAAAACAACCCACTGTAGTGAAAAGTTGATAAGAGCAGGGAGAGCCCCGCTGCCTGGTCTAAACCAAACTGATAGCTAAGCTTCCCCAGTCCACCAACCCTCCCCCCCAAAAAAAAAAGGGTGGCACTGCAATAACAGTAGCATTCTCCCCAGGTAAGAGCAGCCCGAATTTCACAGAGACGAATCTCTGTGACTGGAAATGTGACTAAAACCTAAAGGGATTACTCAGCCTCTAGCCCTCTTGCATTCGCATTTCTTACAGACAAAACTTCTAGTGTTCAGATTTTTCCCCACACATTTTTGGGAAAATCTGTCTTTTGAAGCACACAGAGCACCATGCAGTTTACTATCGCATCATTGCAAGTGAGAAACTTCTTCATAGTGTGTGTATAACAAGCCAGAACTTAGAGCGTGATGAAAATGCCATCAGAGGGGGTCTCAGAGTGGGGGCAAAGCTATGGGCAGTTTTAGGCGGCTTGAATACACAGAGGCAGCCTCCGGCTGGGCGGTTTTGGCCGGAATAAAAGCAAGAGGGATAGATTTTCTCCAACGCCAGCTGTGCACAAATCCTCTAGGCCAAGAGTGAAGGTATCTTGTGGGCAAGGCTTCTCCATTTTAAACTAATTCCTTCCAGAATAGCAGTTGCCTCCTCAGCTATCTGGATGTGGAAATCATCGTTGGACAAGACTGACTGGCACACACTGTTATTTAATTACTAACCAGCCGCACAGCTAAAGCTGGTTAATGTTTTCAGTGGAGTTTGTCTGTTCATTCCTGGCTGGCTGACCATGTATGTTACCACAGCAGCGTTTGATCGGAGGGACCTAGCACCCTCAACTTTTGCGTGCGGGCAGTTAGGATATCTAGGCCAAGTTCTAAAAGGTAATTAGTGAAAGTCATTGGAGCCGAAAATGCTGCTGCGCGGCTGGTGATGTAGCGTTTTCACGCTCTAGTTATTGCTTAACATTGTGTTTATCGTACAGGTAACTCCGCCATCATCCAGCTGAACAAGGGAGACGAGGTGTCCGTGGTATGCACCACACAGTACCACAGCGAGATGTACGGGGCGTCAGACGATGTCTACGGCACTTTCTCTGGATATCTTATCTCCCCTGTCTACCAAGAATTCCCTGTAGTCGGCTGAGCTCCATTTTGAACCGATTCATTTTTGGTATGTCTTATCAAGCAATAGGTAGTTGAGGCATAAAAAGCATAAACCTTAATGGGACTTCAAATTATAAAATGTTTTGTGAACACTTGTTTGTGTCAGTTGCTGTGAAAATCAGATCTGAATGTTTATTAAAAATGAACCCAACTGCGCTCTTGTTTGTTTTGCAATGTGAGAAAATGGTCCTTTGACGGCGTTTGTCCTGTAAAAGTCATTTCAGGCATCAGTTAAGGGATTAATAAATGATAATTATGCCTAAGAAATAAGAGCAGGTGTAGGGCTGCTCTTGAGTTGGTAGGGCAGCTTGCCAGGACGTCTCTGGATCCAGTCAGAACCTTTGGGCGTTTCTTCTTCATTTCTAATCATTTAGAATTTTTTTTTTAATCAATTTATAGATGATGTTCACTTGAACCCAAATCACTTGCTGTATTAACCCTTTCGCCGCCAGCCATTTTTCAGCAAAAAAGATCCATTAAAATTACCTGGGTAGAAAAAAATAGTCTGCAATATTTGGGATTCTTCTGTTAGATGAATAAAGCAAGACCTAACCCTTCCTCCCAAAATTACAAAAATAGAATCTTTGTAAAATTGGACATGATTTGATGTTTATTTTAGTGACGTAGGTGTTTAATTATTGTGGTGCAAAAACGTGGCATTGGTGGCGAAAGGGTTAATTTGCAAAATGACAGCATTAAGTTCTGACTGGCAGTATTTGTTTGTGGTATTTGACAAAGCATCATACACTTACATTCTCATAATCTGTTCTAGACTTCTGAAGGACTTTGAGGATGTAGATATACTTAATCAATACTTGAGCCACTACTATTTGTTGGGATCAATCAGATGACAAATAGGCATGATCTTGCATCAAATGTATAATGATGCGCATTCTGTCCCAAGTTTACATTTCAGATGCAAAGTTTCAAACATTCATACACACACATACACACACACACATACACACGGTTCCAATTAATTATTTATTGACAAACTTCTTTTAGATTTTTTTGGTTCTATCAAAATCTTGGATTATCAAAAAATAAAACAGCTGCACTGACAACACAATCATATAAGCCTGTGAAAAAGCAAAAACAAATATGTCACCCAAGTTCAATGCTTATAATAATAATAAAACAATAAATCGGCACAATCAGTAAACTGATCCACGTTACTAGTTTATTGAACACAACCAGATCTTCAAAAAGCCACACATTTCAACATAAAAAAACACACAGACAAAACATGCACGTGTACCAACACAAAAAGTTGTAAACACAAGGCAAACAATGAGACGTCTGCTGTACAACCAATGGTCATTCCAAAACCAATCAAAAGCAAACAAATACAAAAAGTCACCAGTAAACTAAAGAGAAAGGGTTCAATAATGCCAATCACTTAAAACTCTTAGTAACAGCAAACAAACCAATAAAATGTCTTCAATAAACTAAAGAGTAAACTAAAGAGTAAGGCTATGTGTACATTTACAAGAACTTCCGTATGGAAACCCATCTGCCAAATAAAAACTGGAAGGAGTGTGCACATTACACGTGGAAACCCATGCACATATTTCTTACTTTCTCTTACTGGCCCTTCTCAAGGATAAAACCTATCCTGAACGTCTAGCACATCTCTATCTCACTAGTCTCGAACACAGGCGTAAGCGTGGGGACATGATCACCTTGTTCAACTATGTGCACAATATTTATCAATGTGAAAATCCACACTTTGAGCACTTCTCTGGCAGAGATGATAGAGGTCACTCTCTGAAATTATCTAAAGGGCACCATAGGCTCCAGATCAGAGGCAACTTCTTCTCTCTTAGAGTTATCAACCTTTGGAACAGCCTGCCAGACTGTGGTGACGGCACCCTCTGTCAACACCTTCAAGTCACGCCTAGACACCTTCTGGTCAAAGCTCCCTACAGTCTATGACTCAGAATGCTATCACTGACTTAGTTGTCCGCACCACCACGCGCGCATAACGTCTAAGTCTACCACCTTGAATGGTGAACAGGCATCAACTGATGCCTCAGTCACATCTTAAGTTCAACTTCAACTACTTTATTTCTGGACTGCGGATGGGTTTTTGTACGGAAGTTTTAGTAAACATGCACACAGACTAAGGGCTGAATAATGCCAGTCACTTGAAACTTTTCAGTAATAGAAGTGGACAGCGTTGCAAACAAGAGCTTGAGGCTGAAAGACTTCAGAACAAGTTTCCTGAGTTTATGAGATCTTCAAGGCCTGGATGCTCCGTTCCAGCGACTGAAACAAACAAACAAACAAACCCCACGTACAATAGCCTTATCACCAGTAAATTATAATGCATAGCTTTGTTGACAATAAAATTAATCAACTCAATGTGATGAAGATGAAAAAGCAACGTTAATGCAATGCTTTTGAGGCCAAAAAACCCCCTTAATTTTATTTTTTAACCTTTGTTAAGAAACAAAAACAAACAACAAAATCCAAAAAAAATACAGTAAATGATCACAATACCCAATACCTTGCATGAGGAAGTGGACCCAAAAAAAACCAAAGACTCAACAGGTTTCTTTTTTGTGTCCTAATGAAAAAAAAAGAGTACAATTTTCCTAATCTTTATGAAAAGATTGAATGACTGATAAAAGTAAGGAATACTTTCTTACTTTTCAACAAGGTAATTTGTGACCCAGCACCACGAAAGGGACATTAAGTGTCAAACTGACCATTCTGAGAAATTATACAATTGAAAACTTTAGACAGTTCTCTTTCTAATGATACAAGAACCATACTTGTATCGCTTTCCGTTCCCGAGTTATGAGCATTTAAAGTTAGTAGGGTGAGCGTCAGCCATTTTGAGAAAACACAGTCTAAAGCCTAGCCTAGCTGTAGAAAATGCATTGACCTAGTCATTTAAAAAAACTTATAAGACCATTTAGAGACCATATTAAAGATTATCCTTTATAAATATGAAAGATAAGATGCTAGAACACAAAAATACCCATAACTCAAAATTGACAACAAAATTATATTTTTGACTTTGCAAGCCTGTTGTGAGAAACTAGCTCAGCGACTTAATGTCCCTTTCGTGGTGCTGGGTCACATTTACAGGTTACAGACAACACCCCACCCCACACCCCTACACCCAAATTTCAGGTAAGGCAGCTTCTCCCCTAGTTTTTAACATGAAGATTTACAGATTAAAAATAAGCCGCATTTTCCTATCTTTCAACATGGTAATTTATTAATTAAAAAAACCCTGTTCAGTGTTGATATAACAAGCAACATTTTCCTAACTTTAATCATGGTACTTTGTACTTTATGGTATAAACAAAACTTGTTAGCGTTGATATAATAAGCAGACTTTTTTCCTTCTTTTCAATAAGGTAATTTACAGATGTAAAAAATATGTGTTAAGTTGATAAAAATTAATAAGCACTATTTTCCTAACTTTAGTCATGGTGGTGTCAGCCTGTCAGGGCTGCCTACCCTCTGCAACTGTGTCCAGGAACAAACTACTTAAAAACCAGGGACAGAGACAGATTTCCAGGGACAAACATTGCAATGCAGACCTGTTTACCCCTATTTTGCAAATTTGTAATTTATGAAACAAAAAAATAGTAATTTTGAAAACTGTAATCCAACGCGCAGCCGATTCTTTTTCTTCACACTAATGTCCTTCGAGCAGAAGACACAGAACACATGCTCGTCACCTAGCGCCGAACGTTGTATTCCTGGATTTTTTAGGTAACTTTCCCAGAATTTCTGTGCCACTTTTGGTGTCTTTCCATCAGATTTTGGATCATTTGACCTAGAACTCTCACCACGCGGTCGCTTTGACGCCATCTTGAAACAGAATGAAAAGAAATTGACACGCGTTGCATGCTGGGAACCGGAATGACTTTTCACCGCATTGCTTCAAAAGCATCGCTTGCAGACACAACTGTAGTGGCGGTTTTTTTCTTTCGTTTTTTTTCGTCGCCGTAATTATCGTAATTTGACTTTTTCGGCAAAATCGTAAAGGTAAACAGGTCTGCATTTTTTTTTTACTGTTACCAGGGACAAATAGCCTTTAGGGGGAATGGTAGACAGCCCTGTGGTGTATGAAATAAGAAAGCCAGTTAAATGCACAGCCGGCATATATAAAGTTTTCATGCGAGGCGCGCAACATCACTTTAATCGCTGCTCATGACAGAGACGGTTCAACTGTTCTTTTTTCCCTGTTGCCCGAGCCACTGCGAGGCAGAACTTCGCAGCGACTAGCCTAGCAGTCTAGACCCGATCCCTGGGATCAGTTGTTTTGCCTTTAAGTGTCACTCACATTCAGGTCCCATATGATCATGCTCCCATCCACACCAGACGTGGAGATTCGTGCACAGTGATCCTTGGTACCTTCAAACACCGACACTTGCCTGCACAGAAAAGATCATTATTAGTACATAAACATCAGGACTTTCCTGGTACTGCAGTACCTCCAGGATCATCCCACTATCTATATATTTATTAATGTCCCACATGTACCTGTTATAGGTTGGAGGATGGTAAGCGGAGTTTCATCAGAAAAGATCATTATTAGAGATGCCTAGCCCAATTCTTGATTCCAGGAATAAACATTTTGCAAATCTGGAACATTGAGTAGATTTTTATGCTGCTGCTTTTTGTGAAAAATAATGAATCGATTATACAGAAAATTGAATTAGTACCCCCAATTTATAAAAAAAAAATGCCTGCTGCCTCACTTTAGTAAACTGGCAACACATGACATAAACATGTTTATAAGCTTTGGGGGTACATTTAAATGGAATGATGGTTTTTGTTTTAGACAAGTCAGGAAATATATAATAATAATAATAAATAAAGCTTCTATAGCGCTCTTCGATGATAACAAATCATCCTCAGAGCGCTTTACAATATTACGAGAGGGGAAAAAAACCCCAAAAAAACCCAACAACAACCAACTCACGCCGTTCATCCCACGGATGTAGTATTTCACATACACATTATTGACACAATTTCAAAGAAGGGGATAAATAAATAAATTAAAAATTTTAAAAAAAATAAATAAATAAATAAATAAAAAGGCATGGACAAACAGACCCCCACACACCTCACCCTTTCAGATCATTTCTTTTCAGACTGAGTCTAACAGGTCTCTTTTTCATTTTATAACAATACAGAAGATAGTTTCTCAAATTTTATCTGGCAGTGAAGGGGTTAACCCCTTGACTGCCACCAACGTATCACCTACTGACATGATTGATGTCATCAGATGAAGAGGAATAACCCTGATATGGTGGCATCTGCTCCAACAGTCAAGAGAGAAATATCCCCAGACCATTTTGCCACATTGGCTCCATCAGTTGTCTTTTTCATGGCATGATTTGCCCAATGACTTTTTCTTTAATTTTCTCTGGCAGTCAAGGGGTTAACAAACAAGAACACCTACGTGATGGTGTTCTGGTGCTGGGTTTTGAGCTCGGAAGAAGCATCACCGGTTGAAGCCTTTTTGTCCAGATCTCTGAAGCGGTTCATGGCACTGACAACAAAATATCAAATACTAAGTTTTTCTTTGTAATAGCAGAAAAAAACCTTAAATTGAAACTACCATATTTTACAGACTATAAGGCGATACTTTTTGTCCCTAGACTGAGACCCCTGCGTCTTATAATGTCACAGATAATATAGTAAGAAACTATAATAACAAAATCTGCATTTTGTGTAAAATTTAGGGTGTGTGCCTTATTATCAGGTGCGACTTGTAGTCCGTAAAATACGGTATGTCAAAAAAACATCAACAACAAAAAAGTAACTGTCAGTACCAAACTAACACTGAAAAATACTACTTACACAAAAGTTCACACATCTAGGTTTGATCAATTAATGTTTACAACCTGTTTGGTTCATATTTATTTTAGTTGTGCCATCTTGTTTGTTCAGACAAAAATGTATTTGTGTTGTGTGAATGATTGACGTAACGAGTTACCAGATATTCTCAATTTTACTTTGCATTCTTCTCATTGACATTAAGCGTGTGTGTATGATCATCGTAAAACAAAAACCCCAACATTTCTCTCTTTTAAAAGTTCAAACACTTAACCAAGCAAGAAACTGTCCAACCGAGCAAGAAAACTTAAATATGGAAATACTAGCATCAATAGACATAGTATTTAACAAGTTTTGAATTAAAAAAAAAAGCACTTGCTTGATCTCTTCGCTTTATTACGAGGGGTGAATGCCAGAACTGCCCATCTGTGCTCTTTATTCCTTTTGAGATAGACCGTTCTGGCAGGCACCCATTATTATTCTAATCAAGCACTAAGCAATGAATACTAGGCATTGCCATGTTTTCTTGCTCTTTACTCTGATTTAGTATACTCAATCTGCATTGCCATGTTTTCTTGCTCTTTACTCTGATTTAGTATACTCAATCTGCATTGCCATGTTTTCTTGCTCTTTACTCTGTTTAGTATACTCAATCTGCATTGCCATGTTTTCTTGCTCTTTACTCTGATTTAGTATACTCAATCTGCATTGCCATGTTTTCTTGCTCTTTACTCTGATTTAGTATACTCAATCTGCATTGCCATGTTTTCTTGCTCTTTACTCTGATTTAGTATACTCAATCTGCATTGCCATGTTTTCTTGCTCTTTACTCTGATTTAGTATACTCAATCTGCATTGCCATGTTTTCTTGCTCTTTACTCTGATTTAGTATACTCAATCTGCATTGCCATGTTTTCTTGCTCTTTACTCTGATTTAGTATACTCAATCTGCATTGCCATGTTTTCTTGCTCTTTACTCTGATTAAGTATACAGTCAATCTGCATTCTTTGTTTTGTTTCTTTTAGCTTTATTGGTACCTTGTAATTTTCACCACCCTGATTTGTTCAATGCAAATCTCTATGAACTATTTTTTGTCAACCCAATAAAACTGATAGAGGAAGTGGATTAGTAAGAAATTTAAGACGTTAAAAACTGCTAAGCTAGGCACCAAGCTGGGAAACAGCATGCACACACCAATTTGTCTGTTTTCATCATGTTCATCTTTCTCTCCCTCCGTTTTTACCTCTTTACTTCCCTTTAACTCCTTCTCTCCCTCTCAAACAAACCCACCCACCCACCCCACCCACACACACACCCACACCCAACACACACACACCCACCCACACTTCTTACCAAGGCTATGTTAGTTTTGCTTCTGTTTTTGTTTGTGGCTCAAGCCACAAACCTATAACTCACTTTGTCGGTCGGTCGGTCTGTCTGTCGTTCCAAAATTGTCGCACATTTTGACAAAATTGTCGCACTTCAAATCGAGGCTACACTTCAAAATTAATTGAGGCCGCTCTTTAAAATGATGTATTTTAAAAGCGTACAAAATAATAAACATACGTAATACAGACACTACAACAGACACGACGAGTATGCGGTGCTTCTTTTGATGAGTATAAGTAGGATACATAGTTTTAAATGTTTTCCAAAAGATATAAAAAGTTACGAAAGGGTGCAGAGATAACATTCTGGTTTACAGATTAAAATTATTGAAAAGCCAGGGGAGATGACTCATGATTGGAGTGGTAAAAATAGACCGCGCGCCACAAACTATTGCGATTTTGCGCTTGTTTGTTTTCCCATTCAATCAGCACATCATGCGACACGACTACTGCGCTAGGGTTAAACCACTTTTGCATCACAAAATGTTCATGTATGTATAAAAAGTATCTGAAATTATGATGGGTTTTGACAGAAAACCTGCTTACAAAAAGGCGAATGTACTGAAGCTTTCCTTTTGAGCAATTTCAAAATAGATGGAAAAAAACAACAACAAAAAACAACACTCTTATCCAAATGTTATGTTTTGTTTGTATGGTTCTTCTTAAGGGGAGAGCACAAATTAAAAACAACAACTACAAAACAATGCAAGAACTAATCATCTTTCGTTTTCAAACACAAAATTTTAAAATCCAAATATACTTTTTTCTTTCTTTCAGGGAAAATGGTAAAGCAATTGTTAAAGTCACAACACAAAGTGTTTATATCTGTCTACAGCATGCAGTAGTACAGTTAGTAAAATGGTTTTAAGAAATACATGGTAATTCAAGCACAATGTATAGTGCATGGGTGCTCCTGGGAAATTTTAAAAATCCTGAAAGGGGGCGGGCCCGGTAGAGTGCAGGAGCTGCGCACACACACACATTTACTTCTCTTTTATGTGTGTAAGAAAATCATTGCTTCTCAAATTCTCAGAATCCGGCGACGTCGGCTCTAGGCAATTTAAAAATCCTGCAATTCAGGACATCCTGCAAGGAGGAGCATCCATGATAGTGCAGTTCACCTAGAACGGTTGTAAGCTATCTGAATCTATAAAAACACTTTTTTCAGTGCTGTTTGTCTGTTCGTTCCTGGCAGGCTGGCTGACTGACTATGAATGTGTGTAAGCTATCATGATAGTGTTTGAATGGGGGGACCTAGGACATTCAAATTTTGCATGCGGTTATTAGTCAAAGGTCACTGGAGCTGAAAATGCTGATCTAGCGTTTTAACACTAGTTTTTAATCAAATAAAAGGGGGAAACAATAGGAAGAAAGGCAAAAAGGTCAACACAAGTGAAAATCTGTTTCAGCAAAATTTTGACATTTGAATCTAAAAGAAAAAGATAACAGATTGCCATGAGTCCTAACATTTTCACAACACACTACAACTATCAAGTTCATTAACCAAGTTGCACACCCTCTTCACATAATAACACAAGACAATTCACAGAACAATCTAGAAACTACAGTAAAATCTGGAGCCTCCAAGCCACATATCAACAATAGGCGAAGAAAAACACACAAAGAATACGAACATTAGTGATCTGTCAGGGGAGTTGGGTGAAATAGTTAACTTATGATCATGCTTCTTCTAACACTGTTTAACAGCAATTCAAGACACACAGGGGCAAGAGTAGAGTAAACAGGTCTGTTAACATCAACATCAGAACATCAGCATGGGTGCAACTCCCCCAAATGAAAAAAAATGAAAAGGCAGGGGTCCATGGACCCATGGCCCCGGTAGGGGGGCAAGTTAAGAGAGAGAGATAACGAGATAGACAGACAGTTAAAATGATAGACAAAGACAGTTTGAGTCTGATAAGCCTTGTCAAATTATTACACCGCCTTTGTAAACTTCCAAGACAGAACCACCAAGTTCAAAATGCCCCAAATCGCTTGTGGTCCTTTTTTTTTGTTTTTTGGATGAATTAAAAAAACCTGAATTCCGTTTCTGGTAAAATTAAAAATACTGAAATCAGTGTAAAAATTAAAGAGTAGCACCCATGCATCAGTCTATGCAGCACTGTTATTCATGTCAACATCATAGCAATACTATTCTATTCAGCTCTGTTCAAAATCCACGCACAGGGGGTAAAAACGAGAGGCAGCAAAACCTGTGGACTTCATGCTGCTAATCTGCCAGGTCGAGTCACAAGGTAATTAATCACTGATCAGCCGGACTGACCCACACTAACAAGGCAATGTCACACAGTTAATCAGACTTCATGCTGCTAATCTGCCAGGTCCGGTCACAAGGTAATTAATCACTGATCAGCCGGACTGACCCACACTAACAAGGCAATGTCATATACTGAGTTCCAAAAGAAACACAAATTTCAGATGTTTTAAAAACAATAATTATCATTTGTAAACTTTCCCCCCATGGGGAAACCGGGGGATCTTTCAATACAAATAGTTTCCCCACCTTCTGCAATTTCTGTGCTAACAATTTCCTCGAAGTCTAATCTATCACTCTTTGACTCGGCCTTTTCCTTTTCTTACCACCGTCTACTATTTTTCTGCCTTATTGGCCCATTCTCCTGTTTTTTCTTCTTCTTTTCTTAAATGTTGCAAATGATTTGGTACATTCCAGGAAATAAACGACACATCCTATACATTTTCATAAAACACTAAACTAATTTTTTGTGATTGGGGCTAATCCCATGACCAAAGACATATTCGGCCCAAAACACTGTCAAAAGCTCTTTCATTATGATTCCACTTTCAATGATCACGCATGCAATGACCACAACTGATGGATCTTTGTGACATTTTCTTCAAACAAACAGCTAACCTGCATGTGAACAAACATGCAGTTCATTTGCATATCTTTTGGAAGTGAGTATAAAACATTAAAGTATCAGGCTTCATGCTGCTAATCTGGCAGATCAAGTCACACAACACAACCACTGATCTGTGGATTATAAAGCACACAAGGCAATCAATGCAATGGATCTCAACTTCAGGATGACTTCCATCTCATCGTCCTCCTCCTCCTCCCCCTGCTGTTGCTCCCCCTCCCCACAGCCGTTTTCAGGTACAGGCTGTTGGGCCGCCCCTTCCACGCTTCCCTGCCTTCAAATCAAAATCAATTTATTGTCTTCTTCAAACAGAAGATATGTGTTGCCCAGCCTGTGCATAAAATACAGAATAAATAGGAAAAACATTTCATTAAATGGTCAGTTACACAACATACATTGAAGAAGACAATTCTACACAAACAATAGGCACAATAAGATAGCATGGAAACAATGAAAGTTAACAGGAGAGCACACACACACACACAGTAAGTAAAAACTAATAAAGATAGCCCTTTAGTTAAATGCACTATTCATCACCAAAAATGAACACCACTTTCTCTTTTTCAACCATAGATACTAACACTAATAACAAGCGAACAAACACAAACTTATGTCTTTAAAACACACACCACTCTATATTTTTCTTCTATATCCATAACCACCCACATTTCTGACAAGAAATCACTGTGACTGTGAGGTAAGGTTTAGACATTCAGATTCTATGAGCACAGATTTGTAAAGTTTTGGATTTCCTGATCTACAAGATAAGACGAAAGGAAAGGTTGCGCTCAGACTCATGAGCACACTCACTCAGACACATACAAATAAATGCTCGCAAGCTCAAGGACACACACACACACAGATGCACATTCAAATTTGCTGGCACACATAGAAAGATACCTGTACATGTGCTCATGTACTGTATATCATGTGCCTCACAAACATCTTGACCAAGAGGCTGTTTGTTTTTCAAGACACTCAGGGTTGATCTGTTAGCTACTTGATCTGAGTTTGTCTGAAATAACCACTCACACACATAAAGGTACACACACATATTCACTCACTAAAACAAAGCCCTTGAAGAACAGAAATCAACATATCACACCAAACTTTGAACAAACAATAAACTGAAACACACACACACACACACACACAGAGCATTGAAAACAGGCTAAACTTTAACACAACCGAAAATTTTAAGCTGCCCTTTATTCTTGTACCTATACAGATGAAGCAGAACAAAAATGTGTAGCAGTGTGGCCCTTACCTGATGTGTCCAGTGACTTTCTCCTGGGGTATATCCAGTTTGCTGACCACAGACAGCGTTCCCTGACCACTGTTGTAGGTCAGCAGCATGGGATTGCAGTCATAGCCCTGAGCAAAGCAACAATCTTTGGATATCTTGTACTTTACATACCCCCCATCAAATTTTCGAATTGGAAATTTTCACTGAGAAGTAACATTCTCAGGGCTGCCTAAACCCCGTTGCAGTTTCCAGGGACAAACTGCTTAAAAAGAGACTTATTTCCAGGGACAAACACCGTGATGAAAATGCATCATGAAATATATATCGTGATCTAGCAACTGGATATTTTGGGCAGTCTTTTTGTTGCTTTTGGGTGCCAACTTGCTTCTAACTGAACGCCGAGTCCTTAAGATCAGGACTTAAAGCAAGTCTGACCCGTGCGCCCCCACATTAAGTGGAAAAGAGCAGGGAGAGTCTCGCTGTGTGGCATGAACCAAATTGATACCTAGGTTTCCTGCTCACCAAGAGAGAGCAGCCCAAATTTCACAGACACTTGTCAGCCTGTCCAGCTCTTATTACTTACTACCCTTTATTTACTACTACTACTGACCGATTTCAACATCAAACTTCAAGGTCAAGGTCAGCACGGACACAATTTTTCGATGGGACTAACTGTGCACCATGACACACCGCCACACAAAATTTGAAGTGATTCTGTGCACGTTTTTGAGTTCCAGGGCGAACAAACAAACACACACACACAGCAAAGAATATCCTACAAGATTGACTCACTCTGCTTCAAATATATCGAATCTTCCTGTCCTGAATATCTCACTGATCTGTTGCATCTCTACGCACTCTGTGTTCCTCATCTGACACCCGTCTCTATAGTATCCCCACTGTCTGCACTAAAACATTTGGTCAACGCTCTTTCGCCTATCAAGCTCCTGATACTTGGAATCAGTTGCCTCGCTCTCTCAGATACTCATCCTCTCTGCCCAGACATCAAATACATTTTATTATACAGTGGAACCTCCCTTATAAGACCTTCAAAAATCATCCAAAGTGAGGTCTTAAATGGAAGGGAATTGCATAAGGGAGGTAATTTTAATACTGACAAAGAAGGGCAGTGTCTCAGAGAAGTAGGTCTTAAATGGGAGGGACTCTTATAATTGGGGGTCTTATAAGGGAGGCTCCACTGCATAAGGCATAGATACAAATCAAATGTGAAGTAGTGGTGAACTCACAGCAGCCACCATGCTGTTCTCAGAGACCCAGGTGATGCCCATGAAGGGCAGAAAGGCGTCCTTGATCACCACCAACCTACAAGTATAACCAACGCCGAGCTATTTTAACGGAGTATGTAACAACACGAAGAATGCATTTCAAAGCAAGGCAAAATACAAAAGCCTGCAGTCAGCACAAATTAGAATGGAGGACAGACCTGCCAACCCCCTAACAGACCAAAGAGGAATATTTGTAGCAGGAAAGAGGAATTTTTGGGAGCTAAGAAGAACTTTGACGCTGCATCTTACCTTTCGCGTGTAAACATAATTTGAAGCAAGCAATTTTCATCCTTGTGAACTTGTCTTGAAGGAAGATAATGAATCAATTTAAGTTAATCTTTGTTCTCCTTTCCTTCCGTTGGCCTGAAAAATTTGGTAATGGTGGAAGACGAAGTCTGGAAGCTTGCAGTTTCGATAAGACGATGAGAAGTAATGTGGCATTTGATGTCTTGACACCCTCCATAGGAGACTTTTAAGTGTGGTGAGCACATCATACATCAAGCATGATGCACACTTTCTTGATCTCTGAATGCACAGATACTTTTCAAAGTAATCTTGGCAGAAATATTGGTCTATTCTCTTTCTTTTCTCCCCAGAGTCTCACACACATCGATGGGTCAATCGCCATCTTGACGGAAGTGCGCAAACAGAAACTGGAACGTCGGTTATACGCACAGCAGCTGTGCTGCTCTGTATATAAGACAATGAATTTGTGTGTTCCAAAAAATTTTTGTTAAAGTTTTGAAAGCGGAATTTGATGGACTTGAGCGGAAGAAATGTAGTCAGCGGAAAGGTTGGCAGGTCTGGGAGGACATCACAAATACATAAAGTTGCAACCAACACAAAGTAGGATGGAGCAAATACAAAAGTTAAACATTTAAAAGAAATTATTGTTTGTTTGTCTAGTTATAAATTGGTGCATGATGCATTGTTATCTTTGCTTAGTTATTTTTCTTATTCCAATTGTATTTTTCTCATAGCTATTCAAGTAATTTCATGATGCAGCCTTTTGTTCGTAACTGAAACGTTTTTGAGTGCGCTTATAAGCTTATAGCTTGCTGTGCTCATACAATAATTTGTGTACACTGCAATGTATGATGTTAATAAACTTTGTTTAAACCAAAACAAATGGACATAAAGGGAACGGAAAATGAAAGAAAATGAAGTAAACAGATGCTCAGAAAGATCTTCTCTGCAATCAGCGCAAGGTTCTCACTGAGACTACTTCTTCATGAGTATTGCACTTTACGCCTTTAGTCAAAGTTGAATATTGCCCCTTAGTCAAAAGTTGAATATTGCACCTTATGTTTCCTAGAGTATAAGTTATAACAAATTCATTGCCATAGTAACCTAAATACAATTTTGAATTGCACAAGTTTGGAATGCTCTTCCAGTTCAAGTAAAAGAAGCACAAAATACTAACATCTATAAAAACCTTCTAGACAGTTGTCCAAATTTTAATAAATTGTTTTATGATTATGATGAATAAATTTGAATGGAAATCATGAGTGCGCAATCGCAACCCACATTTATGAAAAGTACGAAGAGGACGCTTCATAGGCCGCGAGGCCTAGGCTGATGAAGCCAGTCCCTACTATACTATACTATACTAAAAGATATTTAAACAATTGAAATAACCCAACTAGCTCAACACTGATTAACTACCACAACATCGGGTGAAAGCGACAACGCTGTTGGGATTGTCCTACCCACCTGTTGCCCTGAGTGGAGTCTCCCACGCACACACTGGAGTCGTGGCCCACCCAGGCTATCTTGTCTCCACTGGGGGAGAACGACACCGCATGCACCCAGCCACCTGAAGCACACAGCACCACCACTTGAAGCAGTAACATGGGTGCAACTGGGGTCTAGAGTTGTTGTTGTTGTTCCCTGGCTTAACGACTCCAGGGATCATCCCAACTGCCAGAGCACTTGAACAATTCAGTACAAATGCACCAGCTAGGGATGAGAACATTACGTGTGTGACCGTTTTTGATTACCCCACCATGTGGGCAGCCACACTCCGTCTTCGGGGGATTTTAGATTGATGATGTTATGCTAGGAGCTTGTCATGACTTAAGACAATCCCCGCACAACCATTCAGAGCATAACATTTTGATGTAGCCTTGGCGTTCTACTTCTAGCTTATGTCAACTGGTCTGACACAGCCTCATGCGAAGGCAGGGTCTAGAGTATATTTTAGTTTACTTTTTCCACAATTTATACTAATGCTTATTTTAAAGTGTTTGAAAAATACAGTGGACACACACATATCTTCTTTCACAAAAGGAAATTCCTTTTCTGGCACAATATAAAAAAATTATCCAAATTATTACTATTCTGTATATGTGCATGTATGTTTCCTAAAAAATTATAAAATGGAAAAATTTTTTTTTTAAAAAAACCCCCCCCCCCCCCCCCCAGGAAAAGGTGCACCCAGGAAATCCTTGTATACCAGGAAAAGGTGCACCCATGCAGTAACTTCAGCTCGTTATTTATCTAGATGATCTTACAACCCATACCTTAAATCTCTATGCGCTTTAGTCATTAGAAAGCTAAAAACGAATAAAAGGCATAGAACACACACATATACAAACACATGCGCACGCAAATGCACACACGCACTTCTTCTACATTCTGAGGCCACGCGGTTGAAAAGGATATTCGAAAAGGCGTTTCCTGTCTTCATCCAAAATTTTCCTATTTTGGAGGTGAAAATGGCTTGACATAGTTTCTAGAAACAAGGGAAGGAGAATGAGCCAGTAGAGGCAGAGGCAGAAGAACAGTAAATGACAGCAAGAGAAGTCAAAGGCAGTGTCGAAGAGAGTCAGCACAGAACTTTCAAAAGGCAGAGGAGCTATATTTGTGGCCAGGAGATCAGAAGATTCTTAACATTGATAAACATACCTTTAGTGGCTTTACTCTCCTTTATTGCTATTTCTGCTTTTATTGTTTTAACCTAAATTAACCTTAAAGGGGCACCCTGACGGATGAGTTTTTGCAAGAAACACGTCCAGATCAGCAGGAAAACACCCTTTACAGAGATCGCAACTCACTTTGCTCTGGTTTCCTAGAAATCAAGCCGTCAAAAAGGCGATTCCTCCTTGGCGGAGGTGCTGGAAGTCAAATTCTTTCACCCAAAGAGAAGGCGTTTGCCGTCTCTTTTCGAATGGCCGCCTGTGTTTAGACCAAATCGTTTGCACAAACGTTTCGCAATACAAGCCTTTTTATTTTTATTTTTTTAAATTTTATACAGTTTATCTACAGGAGTTTCGCTCACAACAAAGGAAATAGCTCCTCTTTTTTTTTTTTTTTTTACTGCACTACAAAAAAAGAAAATGCTTCAACCACAATGAGTGACCTCCACCCACCCCATCCAAAATGGCTACTCTCTCCGGCATCTCCGCCAAGGAAAAATCGCCGTTTTGACGGTTTAATTTCTAAGAAACCAGAGCAAAGTGAGTGTTCCGATCCTTGAAAAGGCTGTCTTTCTGGTGATCTCGACGTGTTTCTTGCAAAAATTCATCCGTTCGAGTCCACCTTTAAGAAAGCTTAGAGTCTGCAACAAAAATTACGGTTGGTCAGGTGACCACATATGAACAACTTTCTCAACTGGACAAGCAATGTACAAAATGAAAATAACAAAACAAAATGATGAAAGTACCTCCACCATTGCTGATTTCTGGCAGGATTTAGGACCAGGCTTATGTTACATCACACTCTAACACATACACACCAACACACATATACATAACTGATGATAACTCAAACAGACAAAGACACTATACCTCCACCATTGCTGATTTCTGGTAGGATTTAGGACCAGGCTTATGTTACATCACACTCTAACACATACACACCAACACAGGTGTAGAGTGGCACAGTGGTATCGCGTTCGCTTCGTGTCAAGACAAAGACACTAAACCTCCACCATTGCTGATTTCTGGAGTTCGAACCTGGGTACAGGGACTTTAACACATCTCATTCTGCACTAGGCCTTAACGGTCTGAACGTGGAGTCTTTCGGATGCTGACGATAAACCGAGGACCCCGCTTGTGCCCATGCACTTAGCATACTTTAAACCCAGTGGCAACTGAAAAGTTGTCATTTGGACAAAAATTTACCTCCACCATTGCCCCCCATCAGCTGACAAAAATCGCATAACACATACAAAACACACAAAAAATGGGTGGCGCGCCTCAGGCTGCGACGCTATACCTCTCTCCAGGTGGGAGCAACCCGAATTTCACAGAGACGCCTCTGTGACTATAAAGGCTTAGGTTAATACCTAATACCTAATACAACCACACACATACATAACTGATGATAACTCAAACAGACAAAGACGCTATACCTCCGCCGTTGCTGAATTCCGCCATCATTGTGGCAAAGGGCATTTTGCTGCCCCAGGAATTAGGACCAGGCTTAGATTCCACCTCCTTGATGTAGCCAGAAAACACTCTGAAAACCACACACACACACACACATGCACGCATATGTATGCACCAACACATGCATGTACATAATGACACATCCACACACACACACATGTGCACACGCATACAGACACACACAAACCACATAAGGTCATGCTGACAATTTGTTTTCAAAATAATCCAACTCACCTTAACCCTTTCGCCGCCAGCCATTTTTCAGCCAAAAAATACCATTAAACTTGGGTAGAGAACAAAAATGATCTGCAATATTGCGAATTCCTCTGTGACATGTATAACATTAGGCCTATCCTTACCTCCCAAAATTATGAAAATAGGGTCTTTGGGCAGGCTAACAGGCCCTGATTTGATGTTTTTGTGTGACATGGGTGCTAAACCATTGTGGTGCCAAGAGGCGACAGTGGTGATGAAAGGGAACACCCACGTCACTGAAAGGCATCAAATGAGGGTCTGGTATCCAGTGACCTTATGTTCTTCATTTTGGGAGGTAAGAATAGGCCCAATTTTATGGATGTCACAAAAGAAATCCAAATATTGCAGACAGAATATTTTCTCTACCCAGGTAAGTTTAATGGAAAGTTTTGGCTGAAAAATGGCTTGCGTTGAAAGGGTTAATACAGTGGAACTGGAACTTCCCTTATAAGACCTCCCTTTATAAGACTCCCTCCCACTCGGTGTAGAGTGGCACAGTGGTATCGCGTTCGCTTCGTGTCAAGTAAACCCGAGTTCGAACCTGGGTACAGGGGGATTTTTTCCTCTCATTCTGCACTAGGCCTGAACGGTCTGAACGTGGAGTCTTTCGGATGAGACGATAAACCGAGGTCCCGTGTGCCCATGCACTTAGCATACGTTAAACCCAGTGGCAACAAAAAAGTTATCATTTGGTCGAAATTTACCCCCCCTTCCCTCATCAGTGACAAAAATCGCATGCCAAAAACAAACAAAAAAACGGGTGGCGCGCCTCTGGCTGCGACGCGCTCTCCAGGTGGGAGCAACCTGAATTTCACAGAGACGCCTCTGTGACTATAAAGTACCTAATACCTAATGCCTATACTTAAGACCTACTTCTCTGAAACATTGCCCTTATTTGTAAATATTAAAATGACCTCCCTTAAGACCTTATTTTGGATGATTTTTCAAGGTCTTATACTGTAAAAAAAATTCTCAATCCAATTCAATTTGTTTGATATCCTGATTGTTTCTTTCTTCTTCTCCTTCTTCTTCTGCTGCGTTCCCAGGCCATATGGCCATAATGAGTAAGGTACATAGGTGTCCAGTTTTTAGTTTTCACTGGTCTCCCCGCTAAGTAGTGAGTACAGCCGACACATTCCAATTTCGGAGGAGCTCAAAGGAGAAAAATGATTTGGAAAATTTTGTTTTAAACAGGCAGGAAAATGGGCCAATAAGTCAGAAAGATAGATGATAGAAAGCAAAGGGAAAGGGCAGAGTCAAAGAGAGTGGCAGATTAGAGGAAGTTACAGAACTTCCAGAAGGTGGGGGAACTATTTTCCCAAAAAGACCTCAGGGCCGGTATCCCCATGGGGAACTTGATTTTTAAAAAAACGTTGTCTGGTATTGCAGTACCTCAAGGATCGTCCCACTATCTATATATTTACTAATGTCCCACATGTGCCTGTTCCAAGTCAGAGGACATTAACCCTTTCACCGCCAATGTCGAATTTAAGCACCACAATGGTTGAACACCTATGTCACTAAAAGGCATCAAATCAGGGCCTGTTATCGGAAGACCCTATTTTCTTAATTTTGGGAGGTAAGGATAGTCATACATGTCACAGAGAAATTCCCAATGTTGCAGTTCTATACCCAGCTAAGTTTAATGGGGTGGGTTTTTTTGCTGAAAAAAGGCTAGCAACGAAAGGGTTAAACAGACTTTCATCATCAATAAGATTTCTACTTTCATGCATGCCAAAATCTCGAGGTATTCCTCTCCTCCCATCTCTCCCACATCCACTCCACCCCCTGCGCCTATCCTTTTTTTTCTAACAAATCCCCTTGAATTAAATTTCCCCATGATGTTCCTTTGACTATTCTGTAAGTCTAACCAGTATAACCTGTAACGTTTTTTTTATTCAAAAGTAAGAGAAAATGTTGTTAAGTATTTTACAGAAAATAAGTTATTTAGTGAAAAGTTATTAGAATGGATTAAAAGCTTTTTATTAGACAGAACACAACTAGTACGTGTAGGTACATCTTATTCAGGAGAAGCAAAGGTTGTTAGTGGAATACCCCAGGGTAGTATATTGGGTCCAATATTATTTTTAATATTCATTAATGATCTGCCAGAAGAGGTAAATAGCATATGTAAAGTATTTGCAGATGATACTAGAGTATACAATACTTCAAGCAATAGAGACACATTACAAGCAGATTTATATGCATGGTCAGACATGGAATTTGTATTTTAACATCCAGAAATGCAAAATAATGCACATTGGAAAAAAGAATCCCAAGTATGAGTATTTTATGACAATAAATGACATAAACAAAATTGAACTATGCAATGAGGAAAAAGATTTGGGTGTAATATTTGACCCGTCCTTAAATTTTGACATACATATTCAAATTCTTTTTAATAAAGCAAATCAAGTGTTGGGGCTTATTAAAAGATCATTTGAGTTCCTAAATAAAGATGTATTTGTTAAATTTATAAAGCTATGGTAAGACCACACTTAGAATATGCCAACTCAGTTTGGTGCCCAATCTTTAACTTATTACATCCTATTTAAGGAAGGGACTGATCCAAGCCCACAATCCTGTAAGGATTTGGCAGAATGAGCTAGAAATGGGTATGCTTATTCAAAATATTATATTGAAATTGTTTGTGAATAAAAGTTAATGAAACTTTGCAGTAATCTTGCTATGATATTGTTTTCTGTGTTGATAATGTTATTTTTGCCAATCTGACATTTTGTGTTTGTTTATTTTTTGTATTGATTATTACGAAATTTAAAAAAAGTGTGTTCAACAAAGATGTTAAAAAAAAAAATATGTGGTGTGTTTATTATTAAAACATTGCAGACACAAGTCACTTACATGATCAGAGAAACACTAAAAGCACAAAATAAACTTAGTACTTGCCTTTCTGTAGTATTTTGGTGATGCAATCAACAGGTAAAAATGATGTTCGGATACGCACACCTGTCAGTGTCATTTGCGATCGAAGTTTCCGTGTGAAAAGTATCTCTATGCTTTGCATAAAGCGTTAAACCACTCTAAGTCTGATAAGAATCAATGAAACTATCCAATTCACTGTCTAAAATAGTGTCCGAATGCTCGGCAGATGACCGGTCGTCGGAATCATTCGATTGATTTTCTGTCGATCGATAGTCGAAGTTAATCATAGTAGGCACTGCCCTAGCATGAGTCTCAACAGTCACTTCACTCTGGCCCCTATAACTAAGTCCAAAAGCACGACAGGGTTCCCAGGGCTTTCAGCTATCCCCAAGTAAGGACCTTGTAAGGACCTGTAGGCCTAAGGATAATGCACATCTTTTAGCCAACGATCTTCAAAGGAACACTTTCCCAGCATTGTGAACACTGTCTAAGCAGATACAAAAACTATGGCTGACACAGATATACGCGTTTTCTCGCAAAACGACACCAGAATAAAGAACGAGATTTTAGTCCAATTTCTCTCGACAACTTGCGGTGCATCGTTCGTCTGCTAAGCGGTCAGTTGAAATGGGAAGGTGGGGGAGGGGGGTAAGGTGGAGCGATCTGCTCCACCTTACCCGTGCTGAGCAATGTTTCTCAAGTGCAAAAGTGCTGCTTCTGTGATCTATTTTGAGTATGGTCTTGCTGCTCAGGGCAGTTTTTGGCAGCTGTCAGGACCTGTAAGGACCTTGAAGCGAATGTAAGCACTTGTAAGGCCTTACTTGGAGATTTCAATTGGTCAAGACTTATAAGGACTGGTAAGGCCCCTATGAACCCTGCACGATTGGCACACAATTTATCGGTAAAAACATTGATAACATCATCGCTTATCGCTTGGAACGCCGCCATTTTGATGAAAAAAGATTGTAAAAAAACATTGCGAAGAAAATCGATCAAAATTAGCTTTCAATCGACCTCCATGCAAATGGCGGCCATTGCAACAGCAAGTTGAACGCTTTCCGGCTGTCGTTAAAGCTTCCTCTCTGCACTGGAGAGCTCTCACTTTCTTAGCAATATGACTAAACAACGTGGGTGGATTGGCGCGGTTTCGAGCAGTTCAGGACTACGGGTCAGGAGCGGTTTCAAGCGGCATAGGACGCTAGAAGTTAAAAGGCAATCAATAGCTACAGAGAAAGTGCAAAGAAGAGCGACAAAATTAATCAAAGCATGTAAGAACAAAACTTATAGTGAATGATTCCTGGGATTACCTTCTCTGAAGGGAAGAAGAGTCAGGGGAGACCTTATAAAAGTATATAAAATAATAAATAATACTGATGACATAGACTTTAACAACCTTTTTGTTAAAAAAAGTATCACAAACATGACACGAAATAGTACAGAGAAGTTATTTTTAAGTCGATCAGTTACTAACATTCGCAAGTTTTACTTTTCTAACCGAGTTGTT
Source organism: Phymorhynchus buccinoides (assembly GCA_017654935.2). Taxonomy (NCBI): domain Eukaryota; kingdom Metazoa; phylum Mollusca; class Gastropoda; order Neogastropoda; family Raphitomidae; genus Phymorhynchus; species Phymorhynchus buccinoides. The sequence goes on from JAGGCT020001794.1 coordinate 32,805, forward strand.
CAATACTGGAATAATTTGTCAACTAACATTAAGGCTGCACCTAACATAAATACAAAATCTTCTGGACAATGACGTCAAATTTTTATACTACTTTCGATGAATAAAAAAAATAAAGAAGAAAAAGTTCATTCCATATTTTTGTTAAATTTTATTGTTTAGCTGTAGAAAGCAAGCCACCCTGAAACAAATCAAAGTCACTAACGAGAAAGGGCGTAAAAGGGCAGCGAGGCCCACTTCTAGCCCTAATTACTACTACTACTATTCCTTTCACATTTACAGATTAAAACTCAGGTCCACAATAAAGAAGAAAATCAATCTACTTCTTCCACCTTGGCTTAAGGCTGTGTCAAATCAATTGACATAGGCTAGAACACCAAGGTTAAAACACAAACACACAAATCTTCATTCCGATGGTAAGGTACTGTCTAGTTTTCATTGGCAAATGTTAAGAAAAGCCCCCTCCTCTGCACCCTTCCATTCATTTCAGGCTGTTACGTTGACCGCTGTTGCATTCTCAGATTATAGCTGACACTAAACTGACCCTAAACCTATCCCTAACCCTACCCAAACCCTATTCCCAACCCTAACCCTAATCTGAAACCGCTGTCACATTCCCTTTGGGTTAGGGTTAGAAATAGGTTTGGGATAGGGTTAGGAATAGATTTAGGGTCAGTTTAGTGTCAAATACACACACACAAAATTGATGGTATGTTTTGATCATTTGCACATAAATTCAGAACACAGTAATCTGAGAATGCGACAGCGGTCAACGGAACAGCCTGAAATGAATGGAAGGGGGCAGAGGAGGGGGCCTTTTCTTAACATTTGCCTTTTTATTTACTGGAGTCAAAAAGACCTTTTGAACTGTGTGTGCATTTCTGATAAAGAAAAGAATGATTGAAAGGTTGTCACCGTTGTATGGACATTACGTTTTAAAACAAAACACACAATATGCATACATACACACTTGCGCACAGACACACACACACACGTACACACACACACACACTTACATTAGCAAATGCTTGCAAACTTACCGGGCTTTAAAATCAGTGGATCCAGCCGCAATGAGGATATTGTTTGGATGCCAGTCAAGGCTATAAAAAAAATAAAAGATAAAATAATGGCAAGGACAAACATAACAATGGAAACGCAGTCATATATATATATATATCTGCATTTTAAAACATGCTTGCAAGTGTGCACAATAAGGCCGCATACACAGTAGACGCGGAAAAGAAAGAAGAAGAAAATTAAGCGCACGTGTCCGTATTTCCCCATATCCGTATATTATTTTCTTTCTTTCTTTTACTAATTTATGGGTCTCCGTGCGTAACTTCTGCGTCTAAGGTATCTGCGGCCTTACATTAACAATGCATAGAACGTGTAAGTGTACATGTGTGTATGTGTGTGTAAGTGTACATGTGTGTATCCAGGTATATGAACTTGTGTGTGTGCATGCACATGTGTAAGACTATGCATGTGTGTGCTTTCACATACAAACAAGCATGATTATAATTTACATGGGTGCATGCGGTGACCAAAGCTGTTGCCTGAACTTTCCATCATAACCCTTGCTAAAATGGACAATTTAAGAGCACAAAGAGCATGAGAAGAGCCCTGTCTTCAGGCAGATCACTGCCTGAACCAGCATCAAATTGCCTGAATTCAGGCTTCAGGCACACCCACATGCACCCCTGAATTTATATATCATATCATGAACAACACATATAGGTGTAAGCATGAATGCATTGGGCTTTTTATTTTCTTCACCTGCACACAATCACATTCTGAATCACTTTCTGTGGAACAGGGCTGCCAACCCTACATTTGTGAATCAGGGACAAACGACTCTCAAATCAGGGACACAGCCTGATTTTCAGGGACATTTTAATAATGATCAGAAATTAAGTACAGTACCCACCACAACTTGACATAACAACGGCGCACATCATCCCTACCACCAGACCTTATAGAAAAATCACACGCACAAATTTCACAAAAAGCGTAAGTTTCGCCTTTTCTTTCTGACACAATGAAAGGCCATTTTATCCGTGTGTGTCTCTCGAAATAAACAGGAACACTTTGAAACTTTTTCTTTCTTAGAAGAAGAATCATCTTCACATGACCGTTTAGATGCCATTTTTTCAACCTTGACTAAACTGGCTACAACAGCCAATGAAAATTTGGCTACAACAGCCAATGAAAATTTGGCTACAACAGCCAATGAGAATTGATTTCCCTGAAGATTTAACCAATCAGAATAACTCTCTGTAAAGAAGTTGATAGCGTATGATAAAAATAGGCGCAAACCATGATCCGTGGCGTGAACCGAAACCTAGCGCTACGTAAGCGGTAGACAGGCGGAAAAAATGCACGCTTCCACGATTTTATCGATTTTCCAGGATGGCCATTCAAAAATCGGGACAAACGGGACGGGTCATGCTTTTCGCAAAAATCCGGGACAAATACGGTTGGCAGCCCTGGTGGAAGGACAAAAATTGAAGAAGCAGCACACACACGCACGCACGCACACACACACGCACTTTCTTTCTCTTGCTATGTATCTCACCATGTGACTGTGGAGCGGATGGATTTCTTGATGTGTTTGCTGATCCACCAGGTGTGTTCTTCTTCGTAGCAAGACACAGAGATGAGACGGGCGCTGCTACCAACTGCAAACTTGTTCTCTGCACATGGAAAACGTACACAACAACTGAACGATTACAACACAGACACAAACTGTCACAATCAGGGCTCCCAATCATCCAGCAAGACAAGGGGTCCCACGGACCCTTTCATTTGTTGTATTGGGATTGAGTTTCTTTTTTGTGCTCCTCCTTTTTCTTTTTTTGTTTGCAGTCTAAGATGTTTTTACAATTTTGTTTTACAAATTTATTAGTATTTTAGAAGTTAAAAAAAAAAATCCGATCTCTCTTACTCTTAGTCTCAGGGTTTTCATTTTTAACCGATTGCCGATCGAGAACATCGTTTAAAATCGGCTTTGAATCGGTTGTTTTTGTTGGAGCCTCAAAGTTTCGTGTGTACTGATGTGTTTCCCGTGTGACTAAGCTTAGACCGAAAGTGTTCTAATCTGTTGTTTTTACTCTTTTATCTGTTGTTTCATTTCAAAATGAAAACTCTGTAGTCTTAAGTTTTAGTTATTTTAAAGGATAGCAGTGCTCAATAACTATGAATTATAATGAAAAAAGTATTTTTCGTGAAATAATACGTAAGTTATAAGTGATCAGTCTACATAGTTTTCTTTTTAAATCGACAGAAATTAGATTACCTTCTGGGGACCACTTGACGCATGTTGCAGCACGGTTGATTCTCAAAATCACCAAATGTGGCTTCCATTTTCCATCTTGGTATGTCCATACATATGCATTACGATCCTGAAACAGTTTTAAGAAAGTAAGAAACCCAAAATAACTTCACAGGTTTATCCACAAAAACGCATAATTATATATATAGCAAGTTGATGTGGGTTTTTTCACCCTTTAGAAAAGCTAGCAATATTAAAATTTATATTGTGCCAATACAATCAAGAATATGAAGGTTTTTCTTTTTAATCTTGTTTCGGGAAGGGAAGAACTTGAAGAAGGGATACCTGGCGGAAGGGAGAAGTCAAAGACAAAAATTCTTTATGAAGTTTATCTCGTTCAGAGAAATTACAGTGTGGTCTCATACAAGCACAGTACAAACAAGAAAATACATATTCATGCATGAAAAATGAAAACAAAACTTGCATGGAAAAACTCAAACATTGCAGTTCATACTTGGAGGACAAAAAATCTAATGCAAATCATCATCATGACACACAAAAATCAATGCATTCAATGGTGACTTATTTTCCCTTCCCTTTCCCAACATTTCATACGCCTCCCTACAAGTTTGTTCTCTCTCTTTCTTTCGCACACATACACTCAAATAGTGAAAATTGAAATACAAACACACAAAAACTGACATACACTACAAGCACGCATGTACACAAACACACACATAATATTGCGCAGGTCTTTGATATGACCAGATAGGCCACAGGGCTCCCAATCGTCCCGCAAAACAAGGGGTCCCAGGGATTTCTTCACTTACAGCATAGAGGGTCCTAGAGGCGGGATAGAGAGTCCTAGAGGTGGGATAGAGGGTCCCAGTGGCATTGCGAATGCTAAAAATATTTTTTTAGTGCACCCCTGGGACCCCCTGCACATTCTTTTAGAGGGTCCTTTAGAATTTCAGTACTTCATAGACCCCCAAATGGGGGGGCTTAGGAGCCCTGGGCCAACTAGGCCTAGACTAATGAATGTTTCTGCTCAATAGTCAACTTAAAATTTGATTTTAACAAAGTATATATATGTTGACTTTTCATACCTACGTTTTTTAATCATTCATCTAACACAGATGCAGACACATGTATGATTTAATTAAAAGTGTCCCCCATCATACACCAGACACACACAAAGTACATGAACGCACATTGTCAACATCAAGATGCAACAGAATGGTGCCATTACTCACAGCTCCATAAGTGATGATACGATTTATTTTGGGGTCTGTTTAATATTGACAGTATTTCTGACCATGCTCTACAACTGTTCTACTCACTAGTCACAACTTGTATGTGTGCACACACACACCATCACATACCCACACACACACTCAGTATTTTTCTTCTTTTCATGACAGGATGAAAAAAAGCTTGTAGCTTACTCCTTTATCGTCAATAATTTGAATAAAGATAAATTTGACTTGACTTGACACACATACCCTCACACACACTGCTGCAAATCACTCACAGCTCCACAGGTGACGATACGATGTGACTTTGGAGCCCAGTCGATGCCCGTTATTCTCTGACCGTGCTCCTCCAGTGTGTCTGTCTCCTGCCACTTGCTGCCATTCTTCTTGTAAATCTTCACCTCATGGTCGTTTAATGATAACGCCAGCCCTGTACAGAAAAAGTTCAGAAAACTTGTACAACCTTTCGACAATGCATTGTGCAGCAATTACTTAACAATACTAGAGTGGGATCTGTGCTGCCAGGAATGGCTAGTTATTTGGAGATGAGCATCATTTTGAAACATGGCGCTAAATTATACATGTATATAAAATTATAATACAGTGAGTGTACTGAGTGACAGACATATATAACTTAAGACAATAGAAAGCCATTGTTGATCAGGCTATAACATGGAAGCAGCATGATGTACTTGCAAGGCCACTTTATAATCTGGATTGACTGCAAACAACACACACATGGACTGAGCCAATCAAACAAAGTAAAAATAAATAATTTTAAAAAAATGAGAGCCAATCACCTCCACAGACAAAAACTGGAGGTGAAGCAGGTTGAAGACACAAAGTGTTTGGGTGTCACCAATTCACCCTTAAAAATGACACACCCACATGGCAAATGTCACCAGAAAATCCAGCAGGATTCCAGGCTTTCTCTGACACAAATTAAGTGGGATTAGTCATTAAGCAGAATGTTTGGTGTGATTATGAATGCAAGTTTGTGAATAACGTGTGTCCTATTATTATTATTATTATTATTATTATTATTGAAACAGGGTTAGGGGATAATTTTATGTGTATGCCACAAAAAGAATTTCTTTATCTTTTAAAGACAATAAAGCATTTGATTGACTGACTGATAAAAGTGATAAGCAAAGCGACAGCTAACAAATCCCTAGTGAGACCCATTCAGTTTGGGATCATCACACAGCGAAGGACGTTGGCAGAGTGGAGAAGGTGCAGCTGCCCCACTGGGTAGTGAACCGGCACCGCCAGACATCCAACATTGACGAAACGTGCACTCAGCTGCACAGGACATCACTCACTGACAGGAGATTCAAAACACGTCCCCCGAAGTTGGAGTGTGGCTGCCCATGTGACGGGGTAATCAAAAACGGTCACACATATAATGTTCTCATCCCTAGCTGATGCATTTGTACCATAGTGTTCAAATGTTTCGGCTGTTGGGGTGATCCCTGGAGTGTCTTTTAGCCAGGGAATGAAAACAAACAATATTCATGCAGATGAGAACATTGTAAATAAAAACGCATGTGACCATTTTTGATTACCCCTCAGCAACTGTGATGTCTGATCTATGCCAGACTGGAGTCCCCTAGTCTCTTCTACAACAGAACCATTGATCAACAACTTAACAAGATGATGGCAGTTGCTCTAACAGAAAAGAAGGAAAAAGAATCATGGTCGAGGTAAGCTCTTGGAGTTATTAACTTTTGCCATGGCTGTGCAAACTGCAATGCAAAATTTTGTCTAAAAATAAAAATGTAAAAAACACTAACTTGGTCATGGAACAGATTCTTCTTTATCAAGTTTATGAAAAGGGAAAAAAATGAGGGCCATCGTCAGCAGAAATCCAAAATGTTTATGAAAAGGGGACAGACAGAAATGTCCCTTTATACTGCCTTCTCCTTCCATCCCAACCTCCCCCTAGCCCCACCCCCCAAAAAAATTTGAATCTACAGTGGAACCTCCCTTAATATAAGACCCTCCATTATAAGACTCCCTCCCATATAAGACCTACTTCTCTTAACGGCCAGCCACACATCCACTAAAATCACACAACTGTACGATATGATTTGATCACATGGTCTCGAAGCGCGAATCACATTCGTTCTTCGAAACCATGTGATTGAATCGTATCGTACAGTCGTACAATTTTAGTGGATGTGTGGCTGGCCCTTTAGACATCGCCCTTTTTTTAAAGTATTAAAATGACCTCCCTAGAACTTAGTATAAGACCCCTCCTTAGTCCTTTATAAGACCTCATTTTGGTCGAAGCTCCCTACACGGCTACAGTCTACGATCCAGAATGCTATCATTGACTTAGTCGTTCACACCACCACACGCGCATAACGTCTACTCTAAGTCTACCACCTTGAATGGTGAACAGGCATCAATTGATGTCTCAATCACGTTCAACTTCAACTTCATCTTAGATGATTTTTGAAGGTCTTATAAGGGAGGTTCCAGTGTATAAAGTGTATTACTTACCAGTCTTATCACCACTAACAGCATGGCAGGTGATTGGTTTTACTCCAAAGTCGTGTTTCTCAGCCATGATCACCTGAAATCATACAAATCAGCATGATGCCAAATTCGAGTTGATAGCTTTCAAAAGTCTCTGGCGATTGCCCATCCCATCCCATTCCATTCCTGATCATGATGTGGATACTGGATAGTGCACTTTGTCACAGTTTGTGCACTCAGAAAAGTAGATTTCGACCCCCAAAAAAAGAGTCGTAATACTATAGACGTGCATTTAAAACTATGAATAGATTATTGAGCACACACTCACCCTTTGTTAGCAATCAACAATGAAGTAAAACACAAACAAATATCGGAAATTCGCGGACTATGGTCAGTCGACACGAATTTCTCAGAGCCCTCAGCGGAAGTGGCAGACGAAAGTGCGAAGAATGCTTGGGTTCAGTCTCTGGATGCAGACTTGAAACGAACCGAGGTGTTTCATCCTATAAAAAAAAGAACCATCCTGTTGAATGTCACGCGATGTGCTTGTGTGATTTTTAATTTTAAGTATTACCCGGGGCTTTTATTTTATTTGAATAAGTTATTTATTTATTTTTTATAATCTTAGGCCCAGTGTGCTAAAGGGGAATAACTTCAACATTTGACATGGCTGCTGTTGTGAGTGCACATGTACTGTAGTATAATTGTGTCATTTAAAAATGTTTTTAACCTGTCGAATTTCATTTCATTTTAGGAATAATAGTATCATAGTGACGTATGAAAACTCTGACTATTTTACCATTAATAACACACACACGCGCGTGCGCGCGCGCGCGCACACACACACACACACACACGCACACACACACACACACACACACACACACACACACACACATTCTAGTTATAACCACACAAACATGTGCATACAGTGTATGCATACACACACACACACACATTTAGTGATGTATGCACACAAGACACATGCACACCAAATTCTACTATCACCATTTTGTGAACAGTCAAACTCATCTACATCATATGAGTGCACCCGCACGCACACACACACACACACACACACACACACAGTAAAACACACACACACAGTAAAACACACACACACACAGTAAAACACACACACACACACACACACACACACACACACACACACAAGTAATGTCAAATAACCATGACATTTTTTTCTGTTTGTTTATTGCTCGTTTTTTGCTTATTTTTACGAATATTTGTTCCAGTCAATCATTTTGCCAGTACACAACGGGGAACGTTTCCTGGAGGAATGCTTGCTGTCGGTAGCCAGTCAAACTTTCCGGTGTCGACTAGAGCTGAGCGTGTTCAATGATGGCAGTAAGGTACTCACACTATTGGGAGATTACTAGAATTTGCATCCATTGAGTAGGCTGTGTTTTAGTCTGTATTACTATTTATACTATGTCCGAAGTCTACAGTCTACTGTTTAGATGGACCCCCCCCCCCCCCCCCCCCCCCCCACGTCGTAAGCGTCATAATCATCAAATTGTTAATGGAGGACGCTATATATGCAAGAAGAAGAAGAAGTATGTTTTGCGTTTTTTTCTGTTTCTCTTAGTACTTATGTCAAGAAGTTATGGAATAATTTTAATTAAACTATTGTGGAAGGTTACATTAGCCATTATCTAAAGAGTGCTGTTGTGTGTTTTGGTGTTTTAAATTAAAATCAAATTACAGGTTATGTTGTAAAAGTAACTTTTAGTAAGACTAAGAGAGTTACATTTCTATCAAACTAGCTTTAACCCTTTCGCCGCCAGCCAATTTTGAGCCCAAAAATACCTTTAAACTTAACTGGATTGAGAAATACAATTATCTGCAATATTGGGAATTTCTCTGTGACATGTATAACATTAGGCCTATCCTTACCTCACAAAGTTAAGAAAATAGGGTCTTCGGATAACAGGCCCTGATTTGATGCCTTTTAATGACATAGGTGTTAAACCATTGTGGTGCATAAATGTGACATTGGCGGTGAAAGGGTTAAGGCTAGTGTCTGGACAACAAGGATTTGTCCTGTGTCCCATGAAGTGTGAATCTGGATTGGTTTTGTAGTCGAAAGGGCCACCATCGTGGCATAAAATCGACGAATTTTAATATGTATGATATAATATTTCCTTTATTTATGTCACTAAACTGAAACCAGTAGACTTTGACTTGTGGCCTTTTAGTAAGATGATCATTCTATACATGTATGAAGCTAGCGAAACAAATTTAAAGCGATATAGTGTTCCTATTCATATTGACTTTTATTGCACAGGACAAAACGCAGGAGATTCTGGACAAGTGGAAAGTTCGGCTGGAAGAGAGAGGGGTGACGATGGTGATCGGAGGCCATGATGACAGTGACCCCAGAGGAGGTATGTTCTGAAGCAAAATCCAATAATTATTTAAATGTGTGATGTTAATATTGTAAAATGTTTACTGTATTATGGTTTTCATGCTCGTCAATTCTCTTAGAAAAATAAGGTTCATTTATCTTGCTATGTACTCTTTCTTGTCTTTTCTTTTGTAATCAAATGTCTTGATTTTTAAATTTGGTGTTTTTTTTTTGCTGTCCCATCTTCTGGGCTGTACAGTGGCGTTGCTCCCACGCCGCTCGTTCCGAATCCCAATTCGCAGCTACACCCGGGTTTGTTCAAGTCGCAG
>JAGGCT020001794.1:47500-87765 GCA_017654935.2 Phymorhynchus buccinoides
GTGTCGAATACACAAAACATAACATTTGATGGTACATCATGATCGATTTTGCACATGCGCAGACATGTTGAGAACACATCCATTTTGAGAATGCCACACCGGTTTTGAGTTACCTGGTTTCCACTGCGTGCCTTTGGTGTTTGGGCCAAACTGAGTTCTTGGTTAGTGAGCTACAGCAGTGTTGTGCATCCTGCAGATCGTGGGCTGCCGGTTTCACCGCTGTCCTGAAGGGTCTACTGCCAGGTTCACTGAATGGGCCAACACCTTGACTCCACAACAGATGTACACACAGGTCTGACGTGTGCATGCTTGAACCTTTTAAGCTAATGCCAATAGTAAAGTGAGAATGAGAGCCCTAAGACTGATGGCTTTTAACTCATTCAAGTCGTTCCGGTCATATATGTCCGGAATTAATGGATAGCTGTCAATTTGATGAATTTGCTTCAAGGGAAGTACATCTGTGTGCACACCACACTTTGGTCACTTCTAAACTGGCTTCGCTCCCTTAGACCACACTTGTGCCTCTTACTTTGCGTTTGAAGTGGGGAAACTAATTGCTGTAGGGAGTTTTTTCTATATAAAATATATATTTACAAAAGTCTGATCTACCACTTCCCTATATGTCTAAACCTGAAGTAAGAGCCTGTAAATCTTCTTTCATTTTTCTTTTTGTTTATGTCTGTTTTGTTTGTGTGTATGGCTGGAGTGATTTGTGAGTTTGTTTTAATAATTCAAAATAATTGCGATGCGAATGAGTTAAGCTAATGCCAGTAGTAAAGTGAGAATGAGAGCCCTACGACTGATGGCTTTTAATGAGGTCAAACCTTTTTACAGCTAGTACAGAACTACGACTCTCAAACAATTACTGACAATGCAAAGATAACATTCGTTATAAAAGGAAAGATCATTTCACAAAGTAGTATTCATTATCAGACAAACGATTTTGTCAGGATTCTAAAATTAAGGATGTGTTTTGGATGAGCATTATCAAAGTGGTATTTTGTAAGGCATGTGTTTTGAGATTGTGTGTGTGTGTGTGTTTTATCTTTCTCAGGTGTATACCTCCCATGGTCCTACAGTGATTATGCCCACCTGGTTTTGCACTCGACAGGTGTTCGACAAAGTGGGTGGATTCGATGAGGGTGGAAAGGTGAATTTGAGGTGTCTCTACCTTTTATTGTGTACCTTAACTCTTCTAGCGCCTTGAATTTTTTTATGTTCTTGGTTGTCCATTGCATCTCAACCGACAAGAGGGGAGTAACTATTTTTTCGAGTGTGCATGCTTTTTAAAATTTTTATTAATCTTTTTGTTTTAAAGCACAGTTGAATTATTACATTTGAGACATTCAATATCAGCACACAGACATACATGTAAAAACACATGCCAAAAGCAATCATGATATATCAAAGATGTATGGGGAACTCAACATGACAAGGAGTGTGCATGCTTTGCTTTAACCCTTTCACCGCCAATGTCGCATTTTTGCACCACAATGGTTTAACACCCATGTCACTAAAAAGGCATCAAATCAGGGCCTGTTATCTGAAGACCCTATTTTCGTAATTTTGGGAGGTAAGGATAGGCCTAATGTTACACATATTACAGATGAATTTGCAATATTGCAGATCTTTTTTTCTCTATCCAGGTAAGTTTAATGGTATTATTTGGATGAAAAATGGCTGGCGGCGAAAGGGTTAAAGGAAAAATCACTGACCAGGTCTAAAAATAAACACGCACATGGCAGGGTACTTGGCAGTTGTTGTTTTCGTTCCCCAGCTTAAACGGTCTGGGTGCACACCCAGTGCCATGTGAACATTTCGCATGGCCTTGGGTGGGAACATTACGTGTATGGCTGCTTTTTAAAGGGCCCCGCCACATGGGCGGCCATACTCCGACTTCAGGGGACGGGTACTTGGCAGTGAATGTCTTTCCGTTTGGTGGGAGAGTGATGTACTGGGCGAACGTATTCGCCCACGGTGCTAGAAGAGTTAATTGTATTTTGCTCACAGTTCGTACTCTGGACATTGTTTTAAAAATTGGGCCTTGACAGTTTTATCTGAGATATGCTCACCCACTCGTCCTGGGGAAGAGAAAGAGAGCAAGTTCCTGAGAACGTTTTTGTGTGAAGGCCAGTATTTGCCTGTCTAATCAGCAGTCTTTTTCACAAGTCACACAATTTTAACCTTTACCGGACTTCTGGGGTCGACCACTACCCCTTGACACACAAAACATGTTATATCTCTAAAACTATTTAAGCAATCTTCATGAAATTTCATGACTTTGTCAAAAACGTACATGGCTTTAAGTGTGTTAAATTTCATTAATGTGTATAAAATATAAATGACGTAATATGACGCATAATTTTGATATACCTGTCCGGATGACGGGGGTCTCCCACGACCCCTACTTTAAAGAGCACTGCAGTGCATTGAGTAGGGGTCGTGGGAGACCCCCGCCATCCGGACAGGGATAAACACATGGCGCCTCTTTGACAAGTAGGGGACGTGGGAGACCCCCGCCATCCGGACAGGGATAAACACCTAGGAATTTGCTCTTTGCTGAGTAGGGGGTCATGGAAGACCCCCGCCATCGTGTCCGTGTAGTCAAAAGCATGATCCGGTAAAGGTTAATTGTCCAACAAATAGGATATACAATAATACATGTACCATATTTTCCACACTATAAGGCGATACTTTTTTCCCCAGAGTAACAAAATCTGACTTTTGTGTTACATTTGGAGGGAGTGGTGTGTGCGCCTTATAGTCCGTAAAATACTGTACATATTATGGTGTCATGTAAAACATGATGAAAGTGTGATGAAACTACCACAAGATACAACTTTAACTTTTTTAAATCCACAGGAGCTTATTTAAATCCACAAATTCCTTTGATCTGAATAAACTGTTAAAATCACAAATTCCTTTGACCTGAATCAAATTCCTTTGATCTGAATAAACTGTTAAAATCACAAATTTCTTTGATCTGAATAAACTGTTAAAATCACAAATTCCTTTGATCTGAATAAACTGTTAAAATCACAAATTCCTTTGATCTGAATAAACTGTTAAAATCACAAATTTCTTTGATCTGAATAAACTGTTGGATCATAAAAGTCTTTCTTTTCCTCAGGGAGTTCCGGAGGACCTGATATTTTTCTACCGTCACCTAGAATTGGGAGGGGAGGTAATGCATGTGGATGAGGACTTGTTGATGTACCGGTACCATCCGGAGGCCACTACCTTCTCCATCAAAGAGTGAGCAGCAATATAGTTGGTGTCTGGGCAACTTTGCTCCCCATTCTTTTTTCACCCCCAGGATGCTTTTTGCCTTGTGGTGTTTCGACTTCAGAGAAACTTTGAAATTATGACACACCTATTCATTATTTATTTTTTATTCAAATTCAATTCAAATTCAAATTTACTTATATTTAACTGTGGCGGTACCATAGCCGATGAGGTTTAACTGAGGCGTGGTTACCGCTACACCTATCTATATTGTTAAAAACTCGGGAGTTTACTGGTGTTGCACTGCCTCCGGGCATTGCACCCAGTATTGTTCCCACCATCTTTGTATTTACAAATGTCCCATATGTGTCTATGACCGAGAGGACGTAAAACATCATTTTCACAATTCAAATTCAAAATCACTTAATTATCTCTCCAGGAGAAATTTCACCCAGGTGCTGTACAACAGAAACATTAACATTCAGCATGCATAAATATAAGCACAATTTTGGATGACAAGTCATATAAGAATTACAAAGATGAATAAAATGCATAAGGATATTGACATTTGGCATGCATGAGTATAAAATACATATTTTAGGATTACCGTATTTTTCCGACTATAAAACGATACTTTTTTCCAAGACTGCGCCTTATAATGTGACTAATAAAATAGTAACAAAATCTGAAATTTGGGTAAAATTTGGGGGGTGCACCTTGTACAAAGGTGTGCCTTATAGTTCGAACATTACGGTACACAGGTCACATGGACACATACAACATAAGGATTAAGGTACAATCTTTCAACACGAGCAGACATTCAAAAGGATCATGAGTTTAAGAGGTGGATGGATCTGGGGATGAAACTTTTTTGTGCCCTGGCGTTAACTTTGAAAGTCTTGTAGCGGCGTCCCGAAGGCGTTCACAGTGACTGTACTGTTTTATTTCACTGTCAGAAAAGTTATGTTGACTAAAGACATAAGAACACTATGGATTACTAATTACACTGTACAACTATTGATAGTTTTGAATTCAGAGAGACGATAAATATAAAACAAGTTACAAGAACAAAAAAGTAATACCAACACAACTTTTTTCAACATTGGCTTTGATTTTAAAGAAACAGTATTTTACCAAAAAGGAAAAACATGATCAAATACCCACGAAAATGAATAAAAGTCTTAATTTTTATGAAAAAAACACCAACTATTCATAACTTGTGTTTATTTCAGGGAGACAATATGGAACATTCGCATGGACTTTCTTCAGCGTCGTGTGATTGACGGCTACAAGAGCTTCAGCATCTGGAGCGCGGGAAAGCAGGGCAAGAGATTTTTCCGCAGTTTATCCCCAGCCAATCAGGCAAAAGTGAGAAACATTCTTGCTTTGAATTTTAACTCGGCAGAATATTATATTATGTCTGTGTGTGTATCTCAAAAACTATTAGACAGATTTTAATCAAATTTGGTAGAGGGGTAGACTGTGCTAACCTTGACCTTGAAGTTTGACCTTGGTTTTTCCGAATCTGTGTTACATCTGGTACTTTAGTCCTCAAGAATCAATCACTATACGGTCAACAAGAGGCAGTTGCCTGCCCCTTTGCAAGGAAGTTCCTTCAGTGAGGATTTTGATGTCTTGGGTGGGAAGAGCCAGCTTCTAAGTCATTTACTTACCATGACGATTGCTTTTCAGTGGTACATGTATTACATGTACCAGTCTTGGCTTTCCAGTCCCTATGTCTGTTAGTAAACAGTCCTTGTGAATTTCCTTATGAAAATAGTGCTATTCAATTAATTATAGCAATGGTAATAGTGTAAGATTGGGGGATGAAGAAGATAATGTTACAGGCTAATTGCTTAAAACAAGCGCAGATTTGCAATCGTTTGTGGCAGCGGTCTATTTTTACCACTCCAATCATTACATACACTGAGTCGCCTCCCCTGGCTTTTCAATAATTTTAATCTGTAAACCAGAATGTTATCTCTGTAAACCAGAATGTTATCCTACTTATACTCATCGAAAGAAGCACCGCATACTCGTCGTGTCTGTTGCAGTGTCTGTATTACGTATGTTTATTATTTTGTACGCTTTAAAATGAAGATTCATGTGCTCTGTTCAGTATACAATTCTTTCCATACCTAAGGACTGTAGATATGACAACTGAAATGTTACTCTTTGCCCAAGTAGCGTAAAATTTCAAATTTCATTCTTTGCCCAAGTAGTAACCTATCTGTATTGATAAAAGATCGGGACTTTACTGGTGTTGCACTGCCTCCGGGCATTGCCTCCAGTGTCGTTCCCACCATCTTTGTATTTACAAATGTCCCATATGTGTCTGTTCCAGACCGAGAGGACGTAAAGCGCCATTTTTCATTCATTCTTTGCCCAAGTGACTACTTGTGGCGGTGCCATAGCCGATGAGGTTTAAACCGAGGTGTGGTCACCGCTACAGCTATCTGTATTAATAAAAAAATCGGGACTTTACTGGTTTCGTACTGCCTCCGGGCATTGCCTCCAGTATTGTTCCCACCATATTTGTATTTACAAATGTCCCATATGTGTCTGATTCAGACCAAGAGGACGTAAAACTCCATTTTCTCTCACTCTTTGCCCAAGTATTTTTTTCTTTTTTACAATATGTGCGACAATTTTGTCAATATGTGCGACAATTTTGGACCGACAGACCGACCGACCGACCGACAGACAGACCGACAAAGTGAGTTATAGGTTTGTGGCTTGAGCCACAAACAACAAATAGGAAAACAAAAATCCTGAAGCTTAATTGTCAATTTGAATAGATTTGACCACCTTATTTTCTGCTGCATATCCTCTGTATTCTCTCTGGCAGGTGCTCATGTTCTGTGACGTTGATGAAAAAAAGATCAAGAAGCAATGTTACACCTATGAGCAGTCTAAGGTAGCATTTTGTTGTTCTGTCGATGCTGCCGTTATTGCTGTTCTTTTGTTTTGAAGTGTAGTTTTTCGATTCTAAATGTTTCAACTGATTACTCTTGGTATGCGTGTTTGTGTGTGTTTTTGTTGTTGTTGTTGTAAATGCTTGATATGTAAAAAAGTCAGATTCTTATATTTTTGCTTTCACATTCCTAAAAGATAAGTAGTGCTCAAGGTTGGACCAAGGACCTGTGCATTTTTCGGTCTCTCTCCCTCATTTTCTTTCTTTCACTCTATTTCTCTGTGTGTGTGTGTGTGTGTGCATTTGCATACAAGTATGTGCTTAACTGGTAGTGGATTTATTGATTTGCCACCTTGTTTTGTTAATGTGGTTGCAAACTTAAAATTCTTATTTGACAAGAATAGTATTTGCAAGGTATTCTTCTTCTTCTGCATTCCCAGACCATATGGCCATAATGGGTAAGGTATGTATGTGTCTGTTTTTTAGTTTTCACTGGTCTCCCCGCTGCGTACAGCCGACACATTCTGATTTCGGAGGAGCTCAAAGGAGATAAATTATTTGGAAGATGTTTTTGAAAAAAGACAGGAGAATGGACCAATAAGTCAGAAAGATAGTAGATGATAGAAAGTAAAGGGAAAAGGCAGAGTCAAAGAGAGTGGCAGATTAGAAGTTACAAACACAGAATTTCCAGAAGGTGGAGGCACTATTTTTACGAAAGACCTTCCCGGTATCCCCACTGGGGATGCAAGGTATTAATTACCATGAATGGGAACAAATGTCTGTGTGTGCACAATGTGTATTTCCCGAAACATCGTTTAGATTATTTGCACAGTGGTGAATTCCTTTTTGTATTATTCTAGAAGCTTGATAAATGAAACTGTAATGTGAGCAGCTTTCAATTATTTTTTTTTAATCTAGTGAATATAAAACATTTCTGCAAAAACAAAATGGTAATTCTAAAGCTAAACTAAGGAATCTTGCAACTTTTGTCAAATCGTTGATGGCAATAAACCAGTATTTTGTGTGTGCATGTGTGTGTGTGTGTGTGCGTCATTTATATTAACCAGGCATCAGAATAGTCTGGATTCCAATCCTCTGAAAACTGCGGTAAAAGGGCCATCAAGGCCCTAGACTAAAGAGGGACAAAACTGAGTTGCCAACACCACCAAAAAGGCTTAATATAGTGACAAATCACTTTAAAATGCTATTTAACACAAAGGATAAGGCTGGGTTCACATTAGGCGCGTAAGTTCCGTACGGAAAACCCTAAATAAGTGGAAGAAAGAAGGATAAAAGTTTACGCATGTAGGGGAAATTCGGACACATGCGCAAATCTTCCCTTCTTTGTTTCACTTATTTATGGATTGTGCACGGGTTTCCGCATGGAATATCCGTTTATGTGTGTAACACTCAATAAAAAGGCAAAACCTCTGATAAGAGAAGCCAGTCCTCTGTCAGAAATTCTTAATCCTCTGACGATTCTGATGCCTGAGTAACAGAATAAATAGCAAATGAATTTGCTTTTGTTACAGGAAAGACCCAAGCCCAGGATACCCATTGTGCATTTCACGCAGGTCAAGACCCCAGTCATTATATGTGTGAAAATGGTAAGAACAATCATCAATGAGATTTTCTTAGAAAGAACAAGACTCTTTGCACATTCTCTTTCATGTTTATCTCCTGCTATTTCTTTTTCTTTATAAATAAGAGAGTTCTTGCTCTCCTCATTCTCTCCTTGTCTTGTACTCTCAGTCTGTACAAATAGGAGTACAGTGGATCCTCCCGTATAAGACCTCCCATTATGACTCCCTCCCATATAAGACCTATTTTTCTGAGACATTGTCCTTTTGTAAGTATTAAAATTACTTCCCTTAACCCTTTCGCCGCCATACATTTTTTCAGCCAAAAATACAATTAAACATACCTTGCTAGAGGAAATAAATATCTGCAATATTGCGAATTCCTCTGTGGCATGTATAACATTAGGCCTATCCTTACCTCCCAAAATTACAAATATAGTCTTCAGATAATAGGCCATAATTTGATGCTTTTTTAGTGACATGGGTGTTTAACCATGTGGTGCAGAAATGCGACATTGGCGGTGAAAGGGTTAAAGCCCCCTCCCTTATAACTTATAAGAGCTCATTTTGGATGATTTTTGAAGGTCTTATAATGGAGGATCCACTGTACCAGGTGCATTTGTGTATTGAATCTGTGTGAATAAAAACTATGGACAACTTTTATAAACTTCTGGACAAATTATGACATTTGGCAGGATAATTTGTAATGGCACAAGTACACATGCCTCTTTTTAAGTGAAATAAACTCGCACTTTACGTAGTTAAAAAAAATAATCTACTGTCCTTTGTAGATATTGCCATCATATTGGTCAACGCAAGTATAAAATTGTTGCTTTTGAGAGAGAGAGAGAGAGATGTTTTAAGACTTATAAAATTGTTTGAGAGAGAGGAATGGTGATATTTTGTTGATTTTTGTTCCTTTTCAGAACCTAACAGGCGGTGGGTTTGAGGATAACTTGAAGTCACTGAATTTGCAAGAAGGCATCGACTATATTCACTTCAATTAGGATACCACCCTATCATATTTTAATCCATTATTGTACCTCAGACTTAAGCAGTTTTGTTCTGTAATTAACCCCTTGACTGCCACCAGCGTATTATGTACTGACCTGATAACATAATTGATGATGTCATCAGATGAATAGGAATAACCCAGATATGCTGGCTTTTGCTCTAACATAATCAAGAGAGTAATATCCCCAGACCATTTTCTTAGATTGGCTCTATCAGTTGTCTTTTTCATGTCATGATTTGCCCAATGATTACAAAAAAAAATTATCTGGCAGTCATGGGGTTAAGAATGAGAGAAAGTATTAAATACAGATTTGTCTGCAACACCTTGATAGTTCCATCGATTGTGTCCATGGGAGAGTATGAGTTGTGTGGTTGTTAAAGACACACTGACGCACCACAATTAAGTCCCTTGTTTTTTTTCTGGGTAGCTGTGACCCACATACAAATGTCCCCAACTTCAAATTGAGGCTGCTCTTTAAAATGATGTTTAGTTTTCAATTTGGGGACATTTGTACGGGAGTCAAACCTGGTCAAAACAAGATTTCTTACCAGCTATAAGAGGGAAAACACGTGAAACCCGTTAATTTGACATGTGACCTGGTGGGTCTTTAAAGATTTCAGTGCAATGGGGATTCACAATATGTGTGTACTTAAATTGTTGAGCAATATATGAAACCAGATAACTAAAAAAATGGGTACCTAAAATAAATTGGATAAACTCGGAATTATTTGCTATCAATTTAATCCTTCTAATGGAAAATGGGTAAAGGTAAAGATGTGCCACCCCCCTGCATTTCTCGGTTAATTCTATTTTTCCATTTTTGCCTTTCTTACCATACATAAAGCTGTATTTTAGGAACATTTTCAGCTAATTCTCTGGAATACTAACCCTAACCCTAAACCTGACCCTACACTATGTACTGCAGTACACCGCGATTTGTCACAGTTGTGGTTCGTTGCGTTTTTCCGTCTTATAGGGTGGGGGGTAGGGTTAGGCCTAGGGCTAGGGATAGGGTTAGTATTCCAAAAAGGTTATTAGCTAAAAAGGTTCCTAAAATACAGCTTTATGTATGGTCAGAAAGGCAAAAACGGAAAAATACAATTAACCAAGAAATGTAGGGGGGGTGGCACATCTTGACCTTTACCGGAAAATGTTTTTAAATCTCAAAATAACCTTTTACAGTTTTAGTCTTTTATTTTTACTTACCACATTCTTCACCGTAGTAGCATATTAGTCGTCCAGTATTTAAAATAAATGAATTGCTTTAATCCCGTAAATTGTTGCCGATACCAGTGGTTGACATACCTCAACATCTTCCATGTGATGGAACCTGAATGACAATCCAGGTTATCTCCAAAATGTACAGGATTGTTTTTGGGGCGACATCACCCATAAAATTATCAAAATCTGGTCATATATTAACATTTTTATTAACCCCTCCAAAACGTCTTGCTAACTAACAAAGACCCAAATGTTACATCCTTGGTGACAAAAGTTAACTCATTCAAGTCGTTCCGGACATATATGTTCAGAATTAATAGATAGCTGTCAATTTGATGCATTTGCTTCAACTAGTTCAAGGGAAGTAAATCTGTGTGCACACCATACCTAGTACCTTGGTCTCTTCTAAACTTGCTTCACTCCCTTAGACCACAATTTTGCCCCTGACTTTGCTTTTGTAGTGGTTCATTGTGGGGGAACCAATCTGTGTAGAGAGTTTTTCTATATAAAGTCTAAACCTGAAGTAAAAACCCGTAATCTTTCATTTCTCCTTTTGTTTATGTATGTTTTGTTTGTGTGCATGGCTGGAGTGATTTGTGAGTTTTTTCAATAATTCAAAATCGCTGCGATGCGAATGAGTTAATCGCTTGACAATTGCATTGCCCAACAGCACACGAGTTATGCTAAAACTCCAGAGGACACCGATTGGGTAACCTGTGTTCATACACACATGTACTCACACACTTGCATTCACATATATGCAAGCGCACACTACATACGCAAACACACCTAAACACACACAGACCAAAAGCAAGCAAAGACAATTTCAAAAGTTTAATGTTCATTATCAGGAAAACAAGTCAACCAATTCCAGAGATATCAATTTAGAAATTTCTTATTTCACATCAATTTTCTGAAGTGCATAAAGCACAATTTTCCAGCCTTGCCCACTAAACAAGTTTGTAAAAAAGATCTAAGACAATTTAAATGGCAATTCTTTTTCGGTTCTTTTACTTTTCAATGCCCAAAGAAGACTGAAGCAAGTTATTTAACCAAAGTTCCCCAAAATGACACGGACAAGTATGAGCAAGTCTTGAAAAAGCGTTTGTTGTTGTTGCTGTCTGAATGTAGTTCCTGCAATCATAGATGATGGAGAGTATATTTTTGTTCTCTTTACAACAACCATTGAATTCAACAACCACGAAAACACAGCAGACAACCACTTGTGTTTATCGCTACAGCACAACATCGATTGAACAAGTATCAGTCTAGCATGCTACAATTACAAGACTAGAAGCATTTAAACAAAATATTAATGACTGGGAATAATGTTGATGTGTAACTTTCTAGAACAACAAGCATTACTGAAATAAATCTTGGAACATACAAACTAAACAGAAAAAAGACACGCAGAGAAAAACCCTTACAAAGGAAGAAAACAAACTTTTTAGTAGAAACTGATTTCATTCACATGGTCAGAAAATGAGAAAGAAATGCTCATTAATTGTATATAATCTTTTCTATTGCCATGGTCAAAACACTACAAATGCCATTACAAAAGCGTACAACTGGGTTTTTTGTGCAATGGAACAAATTGTGTACAACAGAAGAGCATGTACACTGGGTGACTAGAAGTAGCATTTGGGAATACATATTAATTATGTGCATGGAAATTATCGGCTTTTCAGAACTTTTTCTTTATATCGTAGAAGGAAGGTTTAAATAACATTTATTGATTTTAATAATTTTTTTTGTGTGTGTGCAAAACTTCAGTAAATCTGCCTGGACACTATTTCAAGCTCTGAAAGATATGGAAACATATCATCACCATCACTTAACATTAACAGATTGCTTGCCGACTACTGGACCTTTTCTTATTCCTCAACTCGACCTTTCCATCAGATGTTCAATAAAAACAACAAAAAACGACACTGCTTCACATCCACCCACGGGGAACCTAAACTGGAGAAGGGGAGGGATGGGATGGGGTAGAGATCCTGAATTCAGGCGACCACTCCTTTCAGCCTATGAACTAGCCTCTGTGATAAAATCGTTCCAAAAACATTTAATACATACATCCAAAACGATTCAACACACGGCTAGCTCTTAAAGCGAGAGAGGAGAAGGGGACCAACCGCACGACGCTGAACTTCCCACACACATAGGGTACAATCCAACTGTAGCCCTACGTTCCAAGGAATACACTCTGTGTAATCCAATACCTTCCAAAGCCTACCCTGCCCTATATCGTAACATAATAGGATAAGGGATTTCCTTCATGAACATTCCACAGCGTCAGTACGTCCGCCCCAAATATAAGTACGCCTGAATCAAAACTCTTTCACTAAATACATAGCCTTTTTATACTGGGGAGATTTCCACTACATACACAAGCCTTATATATAATCACGGAGAATTCTCAATTACAAAACAGTCGCCCGCAAAAACGTCACATAATTCACAAAATGCAGCAGCGCTATTACTGAACTGGTCAAACCTATTGCCGACGGCACCAATCTTGTCTTCTCTGGTCTGGCCATTATTGCACTCAGCAGAGAACAAACCACAGAGCAGCTGTCACAGGCAGATAGCAAACAACTCAGACGTTTCATAATTTCACTATCTTCATAGAAAATTACCGTTCGAGGTAACTTCAACTTTGCCATACTAGTAGTACTGCAAATGTGTTAAGTCAGCAAAGATATAAAAAGTTCCGTATCACAGTGACTACACAACATCTATTATACGCCAAGCAACAAACCGAAAATACCAGTTCATGCTTTGTAAACACCAAAATCATTCTGCCCAACAAAGGTTGGCATTTATAAACAATTGAGAACAACACTGAGCCATAAAAGAAGGAACTCTTTAACAGAATATTCAGAGCAACTGGTGTATTTTCCTTTTCTTATCTGTCGAAAGTCAGTATAAAAAGGTTTAAATTAGTCCTTGCACAGTTCCTGATAATGAACACATAATTCAAGCAAACATCAAAGAAGCCATATGAAGTTGTTAGTTTCAAAATATTATACTACTAAATCCACTAAACACAAACTGAAGGGTTAGTGTATAAATCTAGACTGTACAACTTCAACTTGACTACAAAAAAAAAGCAAACATTTCAAACACTGTTCCAACCAAAAAAAAACATTTATAAAATTGCTGTGAAATGAATGAAAAATCTGAAATAGAAAAACAAACGGGGAAAGACATTTTCTCCAGCATTATCGATGAAATACTTTCAAAATATAAAAAAAGCATTCCAAAGAGAAACCTTTTGTTTTAAAAAAACATCTGTGAATCGCTCATAGACCAGGTCTACCATTTCTCACAGGGAAGTCATAGGGGGGAAATGCTACAGGACAATGCTTCACAATCAAGAATGCGCAATTCTAGTACATCAGATGTACTTGTCATCATACATTGTACTTTTTCAAAGTACCGAATGATATAACTATCCATGCATTTTCTTCACATGTCATTATACCAATGCAACATTTTACAAAGCATATCTGATGTTCATCATGAAATCATCCTCTTTCATCAAAACAATTTCATGCATCATTTCACATTCAAGAGAAATCGTAAAAGAACACATTGAAAAATGTCTTAAATTTACAAGCACCCAATCAAGCACTGAAAAAACAATGTTAGCATAACAAAAAGAAAAATATAGTGTATGAAAAATCAAACAAATTCAAATCATCTTAGCAAATGCTTATCTCCATCTTGTGTCAATTGCACACATCATTTCCCTCGCTAGTTTCATCAGCAATTGATTTAACTTAATAATGTAACAAAAAAGGAAAGCAATTCAGTGAAAAATAAAGAAAACAAGAAATGAAAAAGGTCACTTGTACTTTTGTTACGATTGACTTGTGACTAATCTCTTATCGGAATACAACATTAACATACCTAGTTTTCAAGAAAATACATGGGAAATGGAAGTGAGACAGAAAAATATAAGGTTACAGAGAGGGGTGGGGAAAGGTGTAATAAATGTTTTTTAGTGTAAGACACGAACATTCGCTGCAAACTAGAATATGGCGCTTGTGTTCTTTACTTTCTTGTACAAAAACCAAATATTAAGAAAACATATTTTGTCAAAGTATTGAACATGCTAAGCTAATGGTTACTGCTCTTCTCTTAAAATGAAATTGAAAGCACTGAGCGAGCTTTTTGTTGCTATGTTGGTACTGCTCAATGTTCAGTGTAATTATTCTTAGTAGTACTGTATTGAATAAACATTTCTTTAAACGAAACTGAAACGAAAAAGATTTTACTTTCCTCAAGCATCTTTCATTTCAACAATAGATATTAATACATCTATGCATCCAATCAAATCATCACCCAAACCCAACAAAGCCCACCAACATTTAACAAAAAAGAACATCCACAAATGTCCATAATATTTCAATGTTTTACCTGATTTTACAAAACCATCACACGATGATTATTTCCTTGAGAGGTGTTCCTACGACTACCTAATAATACCTTCGACAAGTTTTTGTACAACACCTTGACAAAATGCTCCTTCAAAAGTCTTCTTCATTCTCATATCGTCTTCTTCCTTACGACTATCTAATTATATCTCCGACAAGTATTCTCATGGCTGCCTTAGTATAAGAACACTCCTTGAAAAGTCCACTTTCTTCTCACATCTTCTGCCTTACGCCTTATCCTTAAAGAACTTGGCTGCCATGCGAGCACGGCGGGGGTTCTTCCTGGGAGAAGGACTGGACGACATGGTGTCCGACAGCGACCCTGACCCATGGGATCCTGTCGACCGCGTAGAACTCGTGTCCAGCGGCTGACTCAGAGAGAACGAATCGTTGGCCGGGATGGCCCCGAACGACACTGCGTTCTCTGTCGGAGTGGTCACCCCCGATTCGTCCTCCGCGTTGGAGGCATCTCCGGCAGGGGTCATCACGGAAGATGCCTGGTCCGAGATTTGGGACAGAGTCTGAGGATGAGATGTTTCTTCATTTGTTGCAAGTTGCTGGTTTGAAGAAGTGGGGCTGGGAGGCTGGGGCTGGTCGGAGAGGTTCTCGACCACTGTGACGTTGGCTTCCCCGTCCGTGGAGAGGCTCAGAGACTCCTCCAGTGTCTGGCACAAGTCTGCTGCAGTGCCTTCGTCGTCGTCTGGTGCAGAGTCCTTAGCTTCCCCACCTGAAGGGCAAAGATTGAAGTGAAAGGTTAGCTATGCAGATGTGTTTACTCTATTCTTTTCGAGTAGTATTCTACTCAATTGGGACCTCTACTACTCTTCAAAATTGATAGTATTGCTCTTTAATTTTTGAATGCTACTCATTTTCAGTGAACAGTGTTTGATGGTTCAATGAGTAGGATTGCACATTTCACACCCAAACTACTCATTTTAACTATCCAGACTACTCAATGACTTGTGTAGGGGGTAAGCAGGTCTGGCAATGTCTTGTCATCTCAAAGAAGCAGATTTGATAGGATTTGAATATAACTTATGCTTTTTTGTGTGAAGTTTTTATTTTTTCTAAGGTGGCTGTAATTTACTAAAAAATATCCTTGTGCTTTGTTCTTCGATCCAACTAGAATCTTACAACGATTGTAATCTTACGTAAGGTTCCGACATTTTTTGCACATTTGGGTAACTCTCCTGAAAACTGGGTCATTGTGACCTATCCTATTTATTAAACAATAAAAAATCAAATAAAACAATGAGATATCATTCATGTGTGTATTTCAGCTCTAAATAGTTGTAAGAATCATATAAAATGTTTCTTTTAGCTGTGCATGCACCAAAATGTGCTTAATAAACAATTTTGTCTTGAAAAATGGGCATTTTGGGTGCTTAGTTTTGTGACATGCCCAACAGTCTTGCATAAAGTTTCTATTTTTTCAGAAACCACAAAATATTCTGCACACATATGCATGCACACTCAAGATGAGTAGTAGTCCTTCCTTTATAGTAACAATTTTGTGGATTTTACCAAAAAGGGTGTTTTAAAATAACATTTTAAATACCAGGTAGCGCTGACAACATGTGGTGTCCTCAAATATAATAAAAAATAATGCAGATTTTCTTTGCCTCAACAATCTCTAAGACCCATTTTTTTCTTATTTAGTTATCAAAAAACATATTGTTGACAATGTATGTGCATGAACAGTAAATATAATTGTTAAATAGATTTTTTACAATTTTTTAAAAATCTTTGGTCATTGTCGTGTCCACAAAATGTGTTGTCAGCGCTACCTACATAATTAAAATTTTCACCTAGGGACTTCTTCTGCCCAAGTCAAAAGTTTACTACTTTCAAACAACTACTAAAGATCATTATTCATACAAAGTTTCAAATGTGTGGGATGTTTTGATTGGTCAAGAGAGCACAAAAACAGTATGGTGTGCACCCCTAAAAGGCCCGTTGTCAGCGCTACCTGGCCACTGAATGGGCCTTCTATGTGTAGAATAGCTTGTTCAGAGTTAAGTTCTTAACCATAAGGCCAAATTTGCCAATACAATACACATTTATTCTTGTAGCAGACATATCTTTCAATTCACAAGAAATTTCATTCATACAATTTTCTTTTAGTGGATGGATGACAATGGCGTCCTTCTTGATGTCTGTGTTGCCCACAATGTTTTTCTCAAATTTAAATCTTATTCTTTTTTTTCTATCATTGGATACATATAAAAGTCTCCATTTCAAAGTAATCTGTGAGCTAAAAGTGATAAATGCACCGTAAAGTCTGTTTAAGTAGGTAAAATCATATAATGATAATGGAGGACACCATGTTGTCAGCGCTACCAGTTGGTGTCCCTGTTGTCAGCGCTACCCAGAAATTATTGTTGTTATTAAGCTCTTTATATTTTACTTTTTTTTCTATCATTGAAAACATGTCTTCATTTCAAGGTAATCTGTAAGTTAAAAGTGATAAATGCACCATAAAGTCTGTTTAAGTAGGTAAAATTATGTAATGTAGGACACCATGTTGTCAGCGCTACCAGTTGGCGTCCCTGTTGTCAGCGCTACCCAGAATTTTTTATTTTTTTTATTAAGCTCTTTATATTGTAAATTACTGTATCTATGGGTTATTCCTGGTGGTAATGAAACTATTCTAACACATCCGCTATGAAAAATTGTCATTTTGAGTGGTGAGACATTATATAACAACATTTTGATATGAACCATGGTAATGTGCATAGATGACACAAACCAACACTAGTATTTAAACACATTTCTTTTGTATTATTTTGCAAATGAAACCATTTGTAAGTCTTTATTTCAAGAAAGTCTGCCATGTTAAAGTGATAAATGCACCATAAAGTCTATTTAAGTGGGTAAAATTATATAATGGAGGACACCATGTTGTCAGCGCTACCAGATGGTGTCCTGTTGTCAGCGCTACCCAGACATTTTTTTAATTTAATTTAACACTTATTTTTTAATTGTCAAATTAATGGAATATCAGAGATAATAATGAAACTATTCTAAGACATTTGAAATAAAATAAATGGCATTTTGAGTGGCACGACATTATATAACAAAAAAATAAAACAATCAATTATGGTAAGATCCAAAGACGGTATAAACCAACACCAATATTAAACTTTTTAAAAAAAATGTTTTTAATGAAATCATTCATAACTCTTTATTTCGAGACAATCTGTTATTCTAAAGAGATAAATGCATCATAAAGTTTATTTAAGTTGATGAAATTATGTAATGAAGGACACCGTGTTGTCAGCGCTACCAGCTCTGGACGCATATATATAAAGTCATAAAACCCAGCAACGATAGCCTTGACTGATTTTGTTTTCATGTCAATAGAAAGTTGATTCATAAAGCTACTCTATGCATGCATTTTCTGTTCAATTTGCCCAATTTTATTTTTTGGCTTCTATGTCACATATTGGACCAGTTTTCAGGAGAGAGACCCATTTACTCTTCATGTTCTAGCGCCATGTCAGTTTGTTTTTTGACGTTCTTGGTTGTCCCTTGCATCTCAACCGACAAGAGGGAAGTAACTTTCTTTAGAGAGTGTATGCATCGCTTTAACGGCAGAAACAGTGACAAAAACTCTAAAAACAGACAAATACATGGCAGGGTGCTTGGCAGTGAATGTCTTTGCATTTGATGGGAGTGTAGAGTGATGTCTTGGGTGACTATATTCACCCATGGTGTTGAGTCAAAAACCTCAACTTCCCTATAGTATAATAATTTTTCCCAAATCATAACTAGGGTAATATTCATCAGCCATTAACATTATGTGCATAAGTTGAACTCAGCAAAGAATAAAGAGCAAAGGGCGATGTGAGGGACTAAGGAACAACATGTACTAGTAAATAAGCAAGCATGGAAACAAACCCGATTAAAACCCTATAGGACTAAAAGAACAGACATTGCCACAATTGTAGTCAAAAGCTAAATGCTCATGTTTAAACTGCACTCAAAATGTTAACTTTTTAACCTTGGTTAAAACGGTACACAAAACATTATTAACTTAATCAACCATGGTTACTGTACGCAAGCTCACAAGCTACTATCAGACAAAACGGAACACACATATCGCCGTGCGCAAGACGTACAGACGTAGGTCAAATTGGTCAACTTCAATGTGTTGGACTTACCAGTTGATCAAGACAAGCTGCATCATCTAACAAAGCTGTAAAACAAGTTTCCAAGATAAAACACCGATGGTAACGCTAAATGAACAAAAACATTACGCAATTTCACCTGAATTGACATGACCGAAACATTGAGTTTTCCATTCCTTATGCGAAGCAACGTCTTTTGCTTTGTATTGCGCACAGCGATATATATATAATCACCTTCATTATCAGACGCTGGTGGGGCCTTAGTAGGGAAGGAGGGCAGGCTGGAGACCTTGACCTCCATAAAAAGCCCTCCCCCAAACTCCACCCCCTTGGCAACCGACGGGTCAGAAACCCCAACGGCCGACACAATGGCAGCACTGGGGTACACAACAGGATCCGTGCTGCACCGAGGTATAACCCCACTATAACCAGCACCGTTTCCCACAATCACCGACGACGACCCACCGGGCGCTCTGGACCACGCACTGGACAGCCTGTTGGCGCCTCTCGCCTCAGGCCCCGCACCGAAGACAGGAGCGGAGGTGGACCGCATCAGAGAATCCGCCTGGGAGAGGTGGTTGTGGTCACTGGTGGGTGCAGCTCCAGCACCGTAGCTCTGCCCCAGCCCCAGCAGCCCCATGTTGGCCAGGTTGTCCAGCTGCTGGGGGGTGGGGGTCCACCACCCTTTCTCCAGGGTCTCCCTCCACTGCAGGGACGAAGCCGGGAGCTGGGCCACGCCAGAGGGCTCCCCGAATGTGCTGGAGGAGGATGGGTGGTGTGGTGGTGGGGGAGGAGCCGAGTTGTTGGACACCGAGGGCTGGGAGAAAGGAAGGGGCTGCCTCAAGTACCAAGGAGTGGTGGAGGAGGGGGTGGGTTTCTTTTCGATGAGGGGCGGAGGGGCGATGTCGGTGGGGAGAGGGGGCGGGGGAGGGAAGGGGCAGGTGAGGGAGACGTTCCCGGGGAAGACATCCTCGGGGGGATGGGGGTTGGGGGTGGGGAGGGGGGGGGAGGCCAGGTGGAGCAGCTCGGAGATGGGGGTGCGGCACAGAGGGGTGCCCAGGCCGCGTTTCTCGTCCTCGTTGATGTCCCACATCCTGTCCCCTCCACCGTCTGAAACATCAAGCACCCCAAGTCAGGAGAAACAGAAGATTGTTTTAAACATGAAATGTTTTTCGCCAAAGCATTTCTATAAAGACATAATACAGTTTTTACTAACATGAATTCAACATTTACTAACCTCTTATCTTCAATTTATCTGCTCAAGTTGCATCTATCTTTGACTCCCTGTTATTTGCATCAGAGCAAGAGTTTATGTGTATCTTAAATAACGCACTTGTAGCACACAAGAGCGTTTCATCGAACCAAAAGCTTTGAGCATATAACGTGACCCTTTACTGGCAAAGCATTCATCTGTCTGTAAAAGCCACCTCGCACTATCCAACCAAGTCGGGTGAAAATGGTTGTGACCTTTCCACAGTTTTCCCTTCTTTCGACAGAGTTAGCAGAAATAGCAAATGCAAGTTGTTGGTCGGATGAAACCCTTCCAACCAGGTCGGAAGGAATTGGCGACTGCACCATTTACTTCCAACTCATTCAGGCAGTTGTGGGAATACAGCCAATGCTTGGCTGATAGTGGGGATGGCAACACGGCCACAAGTAGTTGAATGGAGTTCACAACTGAATTTTTGGCTAAGATGCATATTAACACCCCCCATCCAAGTCTTGGTTCACTGTGTTTTTTCCCATGTCGACTTTATATTATACTATTATTGAATGCATATTATTAATTGTGTAAATGAATGAAAATGAATGTTAAATGTAAAAAACGATAGAGGTTTATGTGCTCAATCTGCAGTAAGAAAGGCAAGACTGAAAAAATGGAAAGAACCGAGAAATGGAGGAGAGGGTGTTAATCAGCATCTTTGCCAAATTTTCTTCCAAACCAAAATGGTTGGATAGTAGTATGAAGCGGCTTTAATTAATGAGGCATAGAAAACATGACTGTCAAGTCCCAACTCACGTGTACCATTGTGTTCAAAGCTCATGAGGTCGGGCAGCAGCATGTTCTGCGAGGGCTGCAGCTCTGGGGACGGGATGGCGGAGGGCACAGGTGCCGACAGGTAGTCCTCAAACCGGTTCTGGCTGGTCACCCGATTGATGCCAGTCAGCTCCTCGTCGTCTGCACATGGAAACAGGGGCTGTTTCAACCATACTGATGTTGTCGTCATACCCTGGCTAAAGAACTCCAGGGATCATCCGAACAGCCAAAGCACTTAAACACTATGGTATAAATGCATCAGCTAGAGATGAGAACATTACGCATGTGTTAAAACGGAGGGCACAGGTTCTGACAGGTAGTCCTCAAACCGGTTCTGGCTGGTCACCCGATTGATGCCAGTCAGCTCCTCATCATCTGCACATGGAAACAGGGGCTGTTTCAACTACAGTGGAACCTCCTTTATAAGACCTTCAAAATTCGTCCAAAATGAGGTCTTATAAGGGAGGGGTCTTATAAGGAAGGTCATTTAAATACTTACAAAGAAGGGCAATGTCTGGGAGAAGTAGGTCTTATATGGGAGGGAGTCTTATAATGGGAGGTCTTACTTGGGAGGTTCCACTGTATACTGATATTGCTGTTGTCGTCATACCCTGGCTAAAGAACTCCAGGGATCATCCGAACAGCCAAAGCACCTGAACACTATGGTAGAAAATGCATCAGCTAGGGATGAGAACATTACGCGTGTGACCGTTTTTTTATCACCCCGCCATGTGGGCAGCCACACTCCGACTTCGGGGGATAACTATACTGATTACACTCATCATTAATCATGTAATAATTTGAAATAATTAAATAATTCAGACACGTGTGCAAATCATTTCCCTTCTTTGCTTCACTTATCTATGGATTGCGCATGGAATATCCGCTTATGTGTGTACACGGCCTAAGACCAGAACAAACTATCTCAACCAAAGAACAAAGGCACCCCTCACCATTCCCAACACCCATGACGGACGACAGCTCCACAAACTTGCGCCCGCCGTGACGCCCGGTGATCTTCAGGATGTGAGGGAGGGCCTTGATCAGCCCCACCAGGTCAGAGAACCCGTACAGGGCTGGCTTCAGCTCCACAAAGCACTGCTCCTGGTACATCTGGGAGAACTGGGGCAGGGCCACGCACCCCGCCTTGCGCACCATGGAGCGCAGGTCGCGACCCAGGATCTGCAACGGCGACAGGCGGATCAGCGCCGACCCGTCGTCATTCTCCGTCGAGATCTGGAAAAGGTTAAAGATCAAATAATGTTTATGTAATGATGCAAACCTGCCTAGTGTAGAACGTTTGCGTGAAACATGTATGCTATAGCGTACATTAGTGTTGAGAGAGTTAATATATAGGGTTTGCGCCTTATAATGTGAAACTCTTCATAGATGGTCAGTAATGTACAGTAACAACTAGTGGCTAAGACTTTGCTGACCTGCACAAAATCGAGCAGGTGGTCCTGGATCTTGTGCACATCGCAGTCGGCGCCGAACATGCTGTGGTAGCGGCTGCACATCTCCACCAGGGGCAGACAACCACCGCTCTGGTCCATCAGCAGCTGCACCACTCGCACCGCCAGCAGCGACGGCTCACGGCTCCCCTGCAGCTTCACCACTGGCGGGTTCTCTCTGGCATCCACCTGAGGGCAGAATGCACGCATCAGCAGGATGGCAAGCCATATACATGTAAGTACTCCTAAAAGGTCACTGCGAGCAACGACGGCTCCCGGCTCCCCTGCAGCTTCACCACTGGCGGGTTCTCTCTGGCGTCCACCTGTGGGCAGAATACACGCATCAGCAAGATGGCAAACCATATAAATGAAAGAAGGTGGCAGAGTGGTTAAGACCTTCGCCTGCCGATTTCAATGCTTGACTGATGACATGAGTGACCCAGGTTCGAATCCTGGCCTCGCTTTTTCTTTCTAGTTCAACAGGAAAATCGAACTGAACACTGAGTCCTTTGGATGGGGACTTAAAGCTGGTCTGACCTGTGCGCTTTACGCACGTACAAATCCCACGGCAGTTAAAAGTCGATAAGAGCAGGGAGAAATTCTGCTGCCTGGTATGACCAAATTGATAGCTAGGTTTCCCAAGACTGCCCCCACCACCTCCTCACCCTGTCCCCCACCCCTCTTCCAAAAGTGCATGCTGTGACGAGCTCTCCAGACTACAGCAGCCCGAATTTCACAGAGATAAGTTTCTGTGACTAGAATATGCCAAATACCAAATCTACTCCCAGAAGAGCACTGCCGGCAGAGCGGCTCACGACTCCCCTGCAGCTTCACCACTGGCGGGTTCTCTCTAGCGCCCACCTGAACAGTGCAGAATACACGCATCAACAAGATGGTAAGCCATGTACATGTACTCCCAGAAGGGCACTGCTAGCAGCAACGGCTCACGACTCCCTTGCAGCTTCACCACTGGCAGAACCCGCCAACTGAACAGTGCAGAATTAACACATCAGCAAGATGGCAAGCCATATACATGTACTCCTAAAAGGGCACTGCCAGCAGCGACGGCTCACGACTCCCTTGCAGCTTCACCACTGGCAGAACCCGCCAACTGAACAGTGCAGAATACATACATTATAATATGGCAAGCAATATTGACATACTTCCAGCAGCAGTGGCTCATATTCAAGCTCCCCTGCAGCATTTGAATGATTTGTGAGAGGACAACAAAAAAATCTTTAAAAAATATCGTTAAGAACCAGCAAGGTCAGGATTATCGAAAGGAAGCTTCCTTTTTCTTTCTTGCCTGTACTAAATTTGATAAATCTATCCAGTAATCCACCCAGTAGCCACAATCAATACAGAGACAGACAGACAGACATACAGACCGACCAAAAACAATACTACTTGTAGAATCTGTCTGGCTGGGTAAATAAGGCAAGCCATAAAAACGTACACACAAAAGCAAATCACCACCCACAAATTACATTTGCAGAGGACACAGACACACACTCATACACTCAGAGTAAACTTACACAGACGCAGTGTTTGATCTTGGCCAGCAGACTCCTAACGTCATGCACACCAATGTCGCCAGGCACAGGGGACACAGACACACATACTCAGAGTAAACTTACACAGATGCAGTGTTTGATCTTGGCCAGCAGATTCCTCATATCGTGCACACCAATGTCGCCAGGCACAGGGGACACAGACACACATACTCAGAGTAAACTTACACAGACGCAGTGTTTGATCTTGGCCAGCAGATTCCTCACATCGTGCACACCAAAGTCTGCCAGGCGCAGGGGAAAGCCGTAGTGGCGCTGGAAGGCCAGCAGGATGTCGCTCAGGGGCAGCACCATCCCGGGGCTCTCCCGCAGCAACCCTGCCATCTGCTCCGCCAGAACGCGCCGCATTTCCGGCGCCGTCAGCTTGATCATGCGCTCCTCCTCGTCGTCCAGAATCTGAGAGGAGAAATGCATGTAAAATTATACAAAGCTTACCATATTGGATACATAAGTTAGAGATCATGCAAAATAAATATGTAGGTGATCCCACAAACAGGTGGGTCAATTGGGTAAAGCTTGTTTGGCCATGCGGCACAAAGTTGTGGTAAACTGACATCCACCACCTACAGTATGTTACAAAACATGTCAGTCAAGTGTGGAATTCCACAATCAGCAACATGACACTGCCATCCTCAGTGGTGGTAGGAAGCAGGGATGAAGACCAGTTGTTTAGCTCTCCCTCCAAGTTCTTTACTCAACACAATGCCATTCTTCTTTCAAAATTCTGACTCACCTTCACCACCTGGGGTATGCTCTCAAACGGATCAGTCGGACATGGACCATATTTGATAGACTATGAGGCGATACTTTTCAACCAGACTGAGACCCCTGTGCCTTCTTCTTCCTATTACTGGACTGGGCTTCACGGCGTTTAAAGTCCAACTTGGTACGCGACTGACAGGCGGTGTGTGCTCTCAATGCCTAATTTTAAAAACTTGAATAATAATTTGGGATCCATCCCTAAAACTTGAGGTTAAAACTATATACACTGGTCCACTGGGAGATCAGCAGACGGAGACCTGTGGCTGATGTAAATGCCACCTAGGCCGGCCCTGAATGCATCGGAACTGATGGTTTCAGTCAGCCTTATAATGTGACTGATAACTATAGTAAGAAAATAGAGTAACAACATCTGAATTTTGTGTAAAATTTGGGGGGTGCACCTTATTTATAGTCTGTAAAATATGGTAAATCCGTAATCTGCAACTGCTGACTGAAGTGATGGTGGTATGCAGGCATGAAGCGGCTGAAGATCATGTACATAATACTATACTTTCCCTCAGGAAATAGCCTTACCTACATGCTCCTAAACAGATCAGTCCAGTCAGCAACATGGCACTGACGTCCGAAGTGGTGGTGGTATACGGGGATAAAGCGGTTTAAGATCATGTGTGCAGAATACAAATGTCATGTATCATAACACTACACTTTCTCTCTTAGTCTTACCTCTCTACAACCTGCGGAATGCTCTCAAACAGATCAGTGAGATGTGTAAATCCGTAGTCGGCGATGCCACACTGACGTCCAAAGCGGTGGTGGTGTGCAGGGATGAAGCAGTTGAAGATCATGTGTGTAGAACACAGTATGACATAACATGACACTTTCCCTCTTACCTCTTAGTCTACCACCTGCGGAATGCTCTCAAACAGATCGATTAGACGCGTAAATCCATAGTCAGCGACGCGGCACTGACGTCTAGGTGGTGGAGGTATGCGGTTGAAGATCATGTGTCAGGTGTGTAGAACACAACACTACAATTTCCCTGTATATAGCCTTACCTCTACCACCTGCGGAATGCTCTCAAACAAGTCAGTCAGGCGTGTAAATCCATAGTCAGCGACACGGCACTGACGTCCGAAGTGGTGGTGGTATGCGGGGATGAAGCGGTTGAAGATCATGCGGCACTGGGGGTTGTGCTTCAGCAGGTCCACCAGCTCCAGGGAAAACTGCTCCGTGCGCTTCACCTCCTCCGGAGTCTGGTCTGGAACAAAAAATGTTTTCAATGCACGGGTGCTTCTACAAAATCCTGGAAAACCTGAGAAGCAGAGGTCCAGAGGCTGCCTAGTCACCTAGTCCCCAGCGGGGTACAGGGGCAATGTCCCCCCTGAAGCTGAAGGGAAAATGATATTTTAAAGACAGTTGACACTAATGACAGACTCTCCTTGAAACAAAGGACCGTATTTTGCGGACTATTGGCCACTGCAACTAGGGTTATTAACGCTGCTGCCAGGCACGATAACGTTTGAACAGAGGATCCTAGGAAGCTCAAATTTTGCATGCGGGTAGGTACTAAAGGTATCTAGGCCAAGTTCGAAAATGAAGGTCATAGGTCAAAGTCATTGGACTTTGAGCTGAAAATGCTTCCAACACCTGGCACGATGTTTGAACAGAGGAAGCTAGGACGCTCAAATGTTGCATGCAGATAGGTATATATATCTAGGCCAGGTTGGAACATGAAGATCATTGGTCAAAGGTCAAGGTCAGGTTCATTACCAGCTGCGAGGTGAAGCTCTGCAGCCGAAAATACTGCCAGGCACGGTAATGTTTGAACAGAGGAAACCTAAGACACTCAAATTTTGCATGCGGATAGGTACTAAGAATATCTAGGCCAAGTTTGAAAATGAAGGTCAGTGGTCAAAGGTCAAGGTCACTGGAACTGAAAATGCTGCCGAGCACCTGGCACGATAACGTTTGAACGGAGGGACCTACAACGCATAGGTACCAAGGCTAGCTAGGCCAGGTTACAAAATGAAGGTCACTGGTCAAGGTCACTGGAGCTGAAAACGCTGCCGAGCACCTGGTTGATTTCTCTCTCTCTGTGTATTTTACCCATATGAATTAACAGTTCCTTACCAGCTGCAAGACGAAGCATTGCAGTCGGAAATGCTGCTGGTGATCTTGCGTCTTAACGCTCTAGTTCATTATAATATATGTCTTAATGTTTCATAACAAGTAAAAAAAAAATGCAACCCTACCTCGTTTTGGTATCGCCATGATGGTTTTATTTCCTTCCATAGTAACCTGAAACAAAATTAATCTTGTTTAAGAATAACTTTATATATCACATCATAAAACAAACAAAAAGGTCAGGAAAAATTATTATTGTGTTATTAATCAGAGGTGAACAGCTTAAAAATGCAATACTCAACGCTCCAGAGTAAAACTGAATCTAAATTCAACACACTGCATTGGAGAAAGAATGAATTCTACAAACAATCTCAAATATCATGTAAGAACAGAACACTTAAAACAAATGTTCATGCCTAGCTTGAAAACTACTTGACAATTTTAAAATGTTTTTAGATAAGTAAAATGCTGTTCACAGGTAGTTCAAAGATAAAATTTTACAACACTGAAAAGAATGATTCCTTTAAAGAAATTAAGAAAATAATTACCAAAGACTGACATATTTTCTACTATTTCCTTTTTGCTACTCAGTACTGTATGTATTATTCAACCCTTAAAATTGTACAATATCATCAATGGTACTCTACAAATATATTAATTTTAGACCCCTTCAGTGAATGCTTACTTTTCATTTATCAATTCAGGGACTATCATCAGAAGTGGCGTCTGCGACATATTGGACCAAAATTATTGCTTAAAGTATTGGGATCAACAAAGTTTTAACTTTAGACCTACAGTAAATGCTTACTTTTCATTTATCAATTCAGGGACTATCAACAGACTATCTGCGACATATTGGACCAAAGTTATTGCTTAAAGTATTGGGATCAACAAAAATTTTTTTTTTAAAGTTGAACCACACAAGATACAATATGACACCATGTATTCTCCCAACAAACAGTGCACACAACAGAAGTGATTACTGACCAGAATAGATGTTGGAGGGATGTCCATAAACATGTCCTCTATAAATGGCACTCCATAGTGGGTTATATCAAACTTTTTGAACAGCATGCGCTCTGAAACAATCAATCAGACGAAAGCTTGCGTCAATGCACAGATGCACGCACATGGCTAAGCATGAGGAAGCTTGTGCGAGTGTAAGATTAACCCTTTCGCCGCCAGCCATTTCTCAGCACAAAAACAAATCCATTATACTTACCTGGTAGAGAAAAAATAATAATCTTTAATATTGGGGATTCTTCTGTGACATGCACAAAGTAAAACTTATTCCTACCTCCCAAAATTAAGAAAATAGGGTCTTTGGATACCAGACCCTGGTTTGATGCCTTTTAGTGACATGGGTGTTAAATCATTGTGGTGCCAAAATGTGACGTTGGCGGCGAAATGGCCAAGACAGAGTGAGCATTTCTACGAGTGTAACCTGCATCTATTACCATATTTTACGGACTACAAGGCGCTTCTAAGTATAAACTGTACCCCCTGAATTAAAAAAAAAATCTGGATTTAAACATACACAAGGCACAACATATTTTATGGCGCATGCAAAATGGTCGAACAAAAGCAAAAAATAGATTGAAAACATGAGGTCGACTCAAA
Source organism: Phymorhynchus buccinoides (assembly GCA_017654935.2). Lineage (NCBI taxonomy): Eukaryota > Metazoa > Mollusca > Gastropoda > Neogastropoda > Raphitomidae > Phymorhynchus > Phymorhynchus buccinoides. Next base: position 75,555 of record JAGGCT020001794.1, read on the forward strand.
CAAAGGAGGTTGATATTTTGCCTAGTTCTGTCAAAACAATCTTCAGAACGACAGAAATTACACTCACACCAATATCTGGATATCCATATGAAGAAGCACTTTTATGCATCGTCTGCATGAGCCCAGAACAGTTGGAATTGAAAAACATGGAGTATAGATTTTTACAATGAGTTTGGGCTCCAGTAGCCTATGTCCGCCATGATTGTTATTGTCTTTGGCTGTCAAAATCGAGGCTGCGATGTCATATCCTAGTTCACACACCCCCTCCTGTATGAATGTGTCGTCTGCTTCGGTGGCTTCATTCACAATTTCAGCCTGATAGTCGATCTCAATACTTACAATACGAATGGAATTCACAACTTTGTTTGATTAGATTTCAGTCATATACTAGGCGCAATGCATTTTAAGGCGCAGGGGCTTCAGTAAATCAGTTGAGGGAAAAAAGTATTGCCTTGTAAGTTGTAGTCCATAAAATAGGGTACATATTATTACACAAGAAACATCTTCACACAGTTATCACCCGCCTCTCTCAGCCCCCCCACCCACTCACCAAAGGCTGTGGGCAGTTCAGACACAGGTATCTGCTTGCCAGGCTGACTCTTGAGCACTTTGAGCACGTCGGTGATGAAGCGCTTCACCTGGGCACGATGACTCAGGGTCAGCACCTTGCGGTCACCTGAGCCCAACACCTGGATAAAGGAGATAAAAAATCAATTGATCAATCGATCGGTGATGAAGCTCTTCACCTGCGCACGACGGCTCAAGGTCAGCACCTTGTGGTCAACTGTGCCCAACACCTGGATAGGGGAAAAAAATAAATTGATCAATCAATCGATTGGTGATGAAGCTCTTCACCTGCGCACGCCGGCTCAAGGTCAGCACCTTGTGGTCACCTGTGCCCAACACCTGGATAGGGGAAAAAAATCAATTGATCAATCAATCGATTGGTGATGAAGCTCTTCACCTGCTCAATGTCAGCACCTTGCAGTCACCTGTGCCCAACAACTGGGTGGGGAAAAAACATCAATTGATCAATCAATCGATTGGTGATGAAGCTCTTCACCTGCGCACGACGGCTCAAGGTCAGCACCTTGTGGTCACCTGTGCCCAACACCTGGATAGGGGAAAAAAATCAATTGATCAATCAATCGATGGTGATGAAGCTCTTCACCTGCTCAACGTCAGCACCTTGCAGTCACCTGTGCCCAACAACTGGGTGGGGAAAAAACATCAATTGATCAATCAATCGATGGTGATGAAGCTCTTCACCTGCGCACGACGACTCAGGGTCAGCACCTTGTGGTCACCTGTGCCCAACACCTGGATAGGGGACAAAAATCAATTGATCAATCAATCGATGGTGATGAAGCTCTTCACCTGCTCAACGTCAGCACCTTGCAGTCACCTGTGCCCACCTGTGCCAACAACTGGGTGGGGAAAAAACATCAATTGATCAATCAATCGATGGTGATGAAGCTCTTCACCTGCGCACGATGACTCAGGGTCAGCACTTTGCAGTCACCTGTGCCCAACACCTGGGTGGGGAAAAACACCAATTGAGCAATCAATGAGGCTTTATACTGAAAGTCTTGGCCCCTGTTTCGTGCACTGAGACGCGTGCGCCACCTACATAAGATTATCGCCTTTGCCTGTCATGAAGAAGTAGTATATAGCCACAGATAATTCTCTGCCCCTGACTCATCACTAGGTGGCATGGTCAACTCAGTCCTAAAATTATCGCCCTTTCTTGTCACCGAGAAGTAGTAATAAGTATAAAGCCTCATTGATCGATCAATTAATAGGAATTGTTTGGAAATAATTAAAGGGAGTAATTTCATGGTGTGTGGGAGTGATCTTGCCTAATTCAATCTGTCAAACAGGGGAAGTTACTCTACCATCAAGTAGATCCCCAGCTGAGGGAAAGGGAAGAGAGAGGTTCACAACGATCCCTTAAATAATTCAACACAAGAAACACTCGCCTCGTGTGTTTGAGCAGACATACAGCACTTAGAACACTGTGCGTCATTCTAAAATGTATGTCATTTATATTTTTACGTCACAATTTGCAAGTTTTATCAGATTGTGGCCACTGGCCACCCCTAATTTTTCTAAACAAATGTTTGCAAGTCGCTGACTTGCATCCTGCGGCTTCAAGCTTTGACGCCATTGTTGCTATGGTATTTGACCCAGTAATGGAGGCAAACAACTCTAATTTTCATGAAGTGCTCTCACCTAGTTTTTTTTTTCTGAAAATCGTCTATTAATGCTTCTTTATTTTTTTTTAAATCAATAAATTTGATCAATGTGCATGCAAAAATTGACTTTATTGTTCAATGCTATGAATATCCAGTATGGAAAAATGTGTCAAGTTATTCATTAGATGCTCTTTGAGAAAATATCACAGAGAAAAAACTTCACAAAATCACTGTTAGTCAATAGTTTGATAAAACTAAAAGATGAATATTGATCGTTAGTGAACATTGGTCATTTTGTATTTGTAACAGTATTACTAAAACAAAGTTTCTTACAATTAAAAAACAAACAAGTGCAACGCTGAGCGGCTGCAAAGTCCCCTCGCAGCATCGCCGAGCTACTCCGAAATCGAGAGAGAGAGAGAGAGAGAGAGAGAGAGAGAGAGAGAGAGAGAGAGAGAGAGAGAGAGAGAGAGAGAGAGAGAGAGAGAGAGAGAGAGAGAGAGAGAGAGAGAGAGAGAGAGAGAGAGCGCGTCAACCACAGAGCTACTAAGCTGTTTCATGGCGCATGTGTGTTCGGACCCGTGATTTGAGCGCGTGCGCACATGCGCCCACAGAAAAATTCATGACAACTGTGTTATAGACCATTCATCAAGAAATGTTGTGAAAAAAACTGCATTGAAATATATGCAAAACTTCGCGAGATATTAGCGATTATGTGTTTTGGGGTTTGAACCCCGTAACAGGCGCGACCTTGCCCTTAATGTAAAACTAAATACATCAGTGGATAGCTTGCATCTTGGCAAACTAGTATACCAAATTTGATGATGATAGATTGAATAGTTTTTGAGAAAAACGGACGAATAGCCGGACGGACGGACGGAGGCACGCCGGACGGATCAGACAGAAACAATAGTTCCCGAACCTTCGGCTCGAGGACTAATCATGGCAACACAGTGTTAGGCCACTCATAATACAACTTACAACTCTGCCACGGAGGAAATAGTGATATTTCACGCTGGCTCTGCGACTAAGAGAATAGTGTCGTCAGTAGGGGGCTTAGTAGGTGGTGTCCTGAACAGGCTCTGCTGAACTCCACCGAGGTGACTCAGCAGCAGTGCAGTGTCTCCTCGGTCGGTTGACTATTGACGGCCTAACATAGATTTGCACCTCTTGGACTGCTGGTCTCGAATTCTTTGACCCGGGCGTGCGGAGGTGCGGCTGCGAATTGGGACTAGGAATGAGCGGCGTGGGAGCAAATGCCAATGCCAGAAGATGGGACAGCCAAAAAAAAAGGAGGAAATAGTGATATTTTGTGAATAATGTTAACGCGTACACAGACCTTTACCTGCAATACATGAGGCAGGGCCTCAAACAGCTCAGCCAGCTTGGTGTAGCCATAGTCGGCGACGCGGCACTGTCGGCCGAAGTGGTGGTGGTAGGCGGGGATGAACTTGGACGCGGGGATGGAGCAGGTGCGTGACTGCCGCAGCAGGTCCATGATCTCCCGGCTCAGCAGCGACATCTGCTGGGACAGCATCGGGCTCGTGCGGCCGCAGATCGCCTCTGCGCAAACACCAGAAGCAATTTTTATTTTTATTTTGTGGTTGATAAGTAACATTTAGAAAAATGCTCTTTTTTTTTTGCATGTGCCATGAGTGTGATTGTCTGTGTTCATGCATGCGCCTCACTGCATGTACTTGCATATATGTGTGTGTGCGCGCGTGCGCGCATATGTTTGTTTATCTGTGCGAGTGTGAGTGTAAGCATGCAGGAGCGTGCCTACATGCATGCATGTGTCTGTGTTCTTTCAAAGAACACCACAGAATTATTACACATAAAATGCTTTTCGGAAACGTTCAAGTTTTATACTTGGCTTAGTTTTTTATGCAAATCCATAAATATGCAAATGCTAAATCACAATTATTATAATCAGGGCTCCCAATCGTCCCGCAAAACAAGGGGTCCCAGGGACTCCTTCACTTACAGTATAGAGGGTCCTAGAGGCAGGACAGAGGGTCCCAGTGGCATTGTGAATGCTAAAAAGAATTTTTCTAGTGCATCCCTGGGACCCCCTGCACATTCTTTTAGAGGGTTCTTGAGACTTTTAGTGCTTCATAGACCCCCAAATGGGGGTCCCTGGGAGCCCTGATAATATTTTTAAAAAAGAACAGTTCTAAACATTACACATTTTCTAAACTGCCCCCCAAAAGGTGGTCCTTTTTCTGCTGGAAAGCTACAACAAAAAATGATTGTAAACTTTTTTTTAAAATAAAAAAAATAGAAGAGGTGCAGCCCAACCTGCCCCCGGGGGGTCCTTGTTCTCTTGGAAGTGGACCAGCTTGATGCCTTTCTTGGACACGATGATCTCCACGCCGGGCACGCATGAGATCAGGTGCTCCATGGGGACCCCACTCTCCTCCGCTGCCGGGATTATGCCGAACACCGCTCCGTAGCACACCGGGAAACTGAAACGTATGTGGTGGTGCATGGGGAAAACCTACATAAGTCGCTCACCATGTTTTTTATCACTTATTATTATCTGTATCGCTAAAAATTTGTGACTTTCCTGGAGTTGCACTGCCTCTGGGCATTGCCTCCAGGATCATTCCCACCATCTTTATATCTACTAATGTCCCATATGTGTCTGTTTCAGACCGGAGGACGTTAAACAGATTTTAATTTTAGCAAAAGCCAAAAATAGCCAACAACCCCCATAATATCAATGTTCTATTTAGGGCATATTTATGTCTATTTTTATGTGTTCTACTAGAATCCACAACATAAAATATTCAATGATTTCTTTGTTTATTTGATTGTTTTCTAAATCAAGTGAATAGAAACAAAGAGGCAAAGTTGTATCTTCTATGCCCAATTTCTGCAATGATCTATTTCGAATGCCAAACTTCAAATAATTATAAAATGAAAACTAGACAAGATAACTCAGTTCGGTTTTCTGTGTATTAACAAGGAATCTTTGCTCCATCATAAAAAAATTTAATCTCAATGTATGCCAAAATTCCACCATGTCTGGTTTTCCCATGCACTATCAAATATTAGTAGTAGTAGTAGTAGTAGTAGTAGTAGTAGTAGTAGTAGTAGTACTAGTAGTAGTAGTAGTAGTAGTACTAGTAGTAGTAGTAGTAGTAGTAGTAGTAGTAGTAGTAGTAGTAGTAGTAGTAGTAGTAGTAGTAGTAGTAGTAGTAGTTAGGGCTAGAAGTGGGCCTTGCGGCCCTTTTACACCCATTCTCGTTTGTGACTGATTTGTTTCAGGGTGGCTTGCTTTCTAAGCTAAACTATAACATTTAACAAAAATATGGAATGGACTTTTTTTTCTTTTTTTTTATATTCATCGAAAGTAGTATAAAAATTTGACATGATTTGACGCAGCCTTAATGTTAGTTGACAAATTATTCCAGTATTGAACAACTCGGTTAGAAAAGTAAAACTTGCGACTGTTAGTAACTGATAGTCTTAACAATAACTTAAATAGAATCATAGCTTTCATCCAGTGAAATATACGTGACTGCTTAAAAAGAAAAAGCTGCACAACATATTTTTTCTTTAGCAAAAGCAAAAACAAGAATAAGCAACCCCCAAACTATCCATTTTCTGTTTAGAGCATATTCATCTATTTTCAATTTTAGCACAGACGTACAGGAATTGAAGAAGGAAAAACAATTAATGCACACACAAAATAAAATTTAAAAAAATTACAATTCACATAAATGAAAAAAAAATCAATAGAAACAAAGAGTCAAAACTCTGTTTTATGTCCAATTTTTGCGTATGATGCTTCTTGGACATCAAACTTCAAATGGTTGAAAAGCAGACTTTCTTTTATGGAGTTGAACAGTAGAGCAAAAATAAGTCTGAACAAAAGAAATTCCTCCCAAAGAAAAATGGCTGGCAGGCCTTCAGACATGAACTGCCTGCATGCCAAATTCCAAAATGATAACATTTGAACTCTTCTCACGCCAAGTCAATTTCAAGAATTCTGAAATTGACAACCTACTTTATTAAAAGATGTTTTACAGAAAAAAGTTATTAAAAAGCCGTGAAAACTGGTAGGAGGGTGTAAAAATGATTCTAGATTATTTTGAAACTTTTCACAAAATGATTTGTGGTGTTATTGATGGAGATTTTGTTGTTGTTGATGCTGGTGATTATGTATTATGTAAAGAAAATAAAAATGAAATCTGTGTAAATCGGTTGTTATTGGGCCAATGTATAACTACAAGTCAGGGTCGGACATATCACCAAATCATTCTGAATACCAGCTTCAAGATCGCCAATTAATTTTATCTCTTCGTCCGAAAAGATCGGCTGATTTCCACCTAACACTCTTCAGTATTCTTCTTTGCTTCGCTTCAACAATTATCTCAAGTTTTAATCCAAAATTCTTTGTTTCTTTCATTGACAAGAATCAACTCTATTTGGAAAATGGTGGCGCCGTCCTCATGAGAACTATCCAAAAATTATTTTTGAAATCGGATCAATCTTTCTCAATCTGCTGCTACCCCCCTCTTCTGCCGAGTCAGTTGATCTTGTTTCAACTGCCTGTCTTTGCTTCGATTCAGCTACATTCTAAGTGCAATTCCTCCCAAAAGTACATCAATCCTTTCATGATCGCCTATCAACTCCACTCGTGACCCACCAAATCCTAAACAAATCCGTTGTTTTCCACTCAACTGTAAACGGTTAGAGCCTTTAGTAGGCAAGGCGGAATTAGCCGTTTTATTTTGACTGCGTGTGTGCGTCAATGGCGGAAATGCAATGATGTAAGCCTCTAAAAATAGCAAAGCACATGGGCAACCACGTGGCAAGCCTGCCACATTGATAGCTACCGCCGAAGGCGTGTGAAGAGCTAAACCACAGCCAAACAATTTTCTTCCTGGACCCATCAGCTGACCTCATGAGGGGCATGACCCCGTTGTGGCTGAGCAGCAGGGAGTGGACGTGGGCGGCAAAGTGCTTCCTCTGCAGCCGCACATTGGGCAGCATCCCCACACTCATGGCCTCAGCGTACTGCGGGCTGCCCTCGGGGCAGTGGAATAGGCAGACTGGCTGGTCCAAGGCTTCTTCCTGTAACATCATTATCATCATTGTCGTTATCATCATCGTCCCCACATCATGGCCTCAGTGTACTGCGGGCTGCCCTCGGGGCAGTGGAACAGGCAGACCGGCTGGTCCAGGCTTCTTCCTGGTTATCATCATTGTCGTTATCATCATCAACATCATCCCAACACTCATGGCCTCAGTGCACTGCGGACTGCTCTCGGGGCAGTGGAACAGGCAGACTGGCTGGTCCAAGGCTTCTTCCTGTAACATCATTATCATCATTGTCGTTATCATCGCCAACATCGTCGTCATCAGCATCCCCACACTCATGGCCTCAGCGTACTGCGGGCCGCCCTCGGGGCAGTGGAAGAGGCAGACTGGCTGGTCCAAGGCTTCTTCCTGTAACATCATTATCATCAGAGGCATTGTCATCTTTATCATCATCCTCATTGTCATTATCATCATCAACATCAACTCATGGCTTCAGTATACTGTGGGCTGCCCTCGAGGCAGTGAAATAATCACACCCACTGGTCCAAGGCTTCTTCCTGCAATCTCATCATCATTGTCATTGTCATGATCAGAGGCATTGTCATCCCCATTGTTATTATGATCATCATCATCAACATCAACCCTACATTCATAGCTTCAGCATACTGAGGGCAGTAGAATAGGAACACCAGCAGGTCAAACAGATCTTCCTAAAATATCATTACCGTCATCGTAGTTATCATCATCATCATTTCTTAAACCTTATCGCACACATTCAAAAATAAAGTAAAAATACCATGGCAGATGAACATGCACGCAGTATCACTGAAATGTCCTGTCATCAAGACAAGGTCAACTTGAAACAAATTTTTGATACTTATCTTGGAAAAACAAACCTAAAAATAACCAAAAGGCCCAATTACCTCCACATCCAAATCAGCTAGTAAAAAAAAAACCCAGACAACAACCAAACACACATATACACACAATGTTAAGCACCAATAACAGTTATAATTGTTGGTACTGTCCTACTGACCTGGAAGGGGTCTTCAAAGTCCTCAGGGGTGGGTGAGGGAGTGGGGCACACCCCTCTGGCCAGCCTGACCATGCGCCCCGCCCCTCCCCGGTCCATGATGTCCACCACATCCTTCATCTTGTACAGGTCAGACACGCTCACAGACTTGTGGTACCTGCACAACAAACAGGAGGCACCATGACTCGGTTTCTTCTTCTTCTCTTCAGGGCCCGCGGACAGTATGTTGACCATTCTGGCTCTTTTGGGAAAAAAAAGACTGAAAAATGAGGGGCCAGTCTGTGCCGCTCATAATCTAAAGGGTTTGCGAGTGCGCTGGTTCGAACTCGGCTCCGGCTCCACCCGCTGTGTTGCATCCTTGGGAAAGGCACTTTACTCCTATTTTCTAGTCCTTTGGATGAGACTAAAAAATTAGGTCCTGTGTGCGAATGTATGCACAAGACCTTGCGCACACGTTAAAGCCCATTCCACTGTTCGGTGGGAGAAGGCCGTGTTGTGCTGGTGAAATGGATGACACGAACTCACATAGCATACATCCTGTGCACCAACAGCAGTCTACATGAAGACTTTGGGAGTGGGGCAGGATAAACATCCCCAATCGGAAGAAGCACACGCACCACACACAAATATCGCTTTGTTAATCACAAACTAGATTCACCTTGTACAGGTTACACGCACTGCCCAACTTGTATATGACTGTAATTTTGTATGTGGAGCGATTCTTAGTTTTTGTAAAGCGCCATGAGTAGTACACCTAGAATGCGTACTAATCGTACTACTATATAAATATTCATTATTATTATATACACACTAATCAGTTTACAAAAACACAAAACTGAGCAGAAGACCGAAACTCTTGTACAATCCCATAATGGTCTCCATTTCATTTAGCTTGACAATCTTTCAATTTCCAAGGTCTTGGGCACCACACAATGATTAGCATTTAAATGCAGATTCTCCTGTTCAATACCGTGTTAACACGTTTCAAATGGCCTTTGTCATTGATTGACATTAGCTTGAAGCAGGAGCCAATAGCAAAGAGAGAGCTGTACAAGAAATTACTTTTAACAAAATGGAAAATCACGGTACAGTCTGTTTAGTCTTTTTTGTGACTTTACTGTCAAATTAGCGGTCATTCCACAGGCTTTTAAGTGTTGTAGCCCAAGGAATTGGTTGGCCTTTGAATGTACCCTGGGCAAGGCAACTCCACTATAAACTATTTTTGACCCGGCCATCCAGAATAGCAGCTGCTCCCTCCTCTGCTATCTGGCAGTCATAGTCGGAAACGAAAGACTGGCATACACTGTCTACACCATCAGTGTTACACCGTTGAATTATGTAAAGGGAAAGAGAAGGCGGGTCCTTGCAGGAAACTACAGAGATTGCCCCAATCCTTGTACGTGATCTAGTGTCTTAGTACTGTAGTCATTGCAAAAGTTGACCAAACAAAGAGAACAGGCAGGCTATAGCTTGCAACAAAACATGATACAATGCCAAACTCACCTTCTCTCATAATTTTCTATGAACTTGAAAACTGGCATTGTGTAAGCTTTGGCATCTGACAGTATAGCAATGGTTTCATGTCTGCAAGGCAAAAATAATAAATCAGAAAATGACTAAATTACATCACATATCAGAAACCTTAAACATTTTCATGCAGCAATGTGAAATCTATCTATCACCCATTCAAATGTTCAATTCAAGAATTGAAAAGTTTAATCAAACCTTGAGAACGGACCGATCAAGAAAAAAACATCCTATCGCCGTACTTTCGCTTCATCAAAAAAAACTCTCACCCCCCAAAAAAATTCCTCAGCAGATTTACACTGATCTCAAAAATGACCTCTGGGGTCATCAAAAAGGAGGAAATCCCATCTCTGTAAAACCAAGCACAAAGGGGGGATAAAAACTTTGAATTTGGTTATGCGGTCGTAAGTAGTGAATTATGCTGGTGACGAGTACTAAAACCAGGCACAATCTGAAAGACTTGAAACGGGTTGCTGTGGATCAAGCTTTACCGTGTGCTCTCAGCGGGCACCTGGTCCCTGTCGTCGTTGAGGGTGACGTTGATCCTCTTGTAGCCTATCTTGCGGCGGTGGAACTGGGAGATGGCGTAGCGCGCGTCCTCGATGCTGGGCACCTTGACCGACGCGATGGATGTGTTGTCCGCCTGGGTGCGCACACAGATCCCCAGCACCTGAAAACCACCACACAGCAACATGAGAAAAAGGTGTTTTTTTCAAAATGTTCAAAAAAAGAAGGGTATTCTGGGGAGCTGTCGGTGGACGGTCATGGTGGCGCCCTCGGAGGAGGACCTCACTCACGCTGTCTCCGCGACTAAGAGAATAGTGTCGTCAGCAGGGGGCTTTGTAGGTGGTGTCCTGAACAGGCTCTACAGAACTCCACCGAAGTGACTCAACAGAAGTGCAGTGTCTCCTCGGTTGGTTGCCTCCTGACGGCCTAACATAGATTCGCTCCTCTTGGACTGCTGGTTTTGGATTCTGCGACCTGAATGTGCGGAGGTGTGGCTGCGAATTGGGACTCAGAATGAGCGGCGTGGGAACAACGCCACTGTACGGCCCAGAAGATGGGACAGAAAAAAAAAAGAAGGGGAAGAAGACAGACTTTCAGTACCATTTTCATAAACATTTGCAACTGTATACCGTCGTACTTAAACACAAGTTTTCTTTGCATATGACCACATTTTTGTAAGTTGCTTGGAACTGTCCCCATGGATAAAAGATTTACAAAACCGTTTTTCACTATCCAATGGATAGGTGATTTTGTGTTGTCTAGTGTGGGTTTTTTTTTAAGGGGAGCGGGGGTGGGGGGGGACAAAGTGAATCAACAAAACCATTTAAAAGCATAGCAATGAATCCCTAGTTTTGGGTCTCGGAAAACAGAAACATGCTCCTTCCCACAACTTCGTGCAAGACACACCAGACCCTACACGAGTCTTGAGTAGTCTGGATAGCTGAAACAAGTAGTTTTGGTGCAAAATGTGTAGTATTCCTACTAATTAAACCATCAAACACTGTTCACTGAAATAGTAATCAAGAATTAAAGAGCATTAATATCAATTTTGAATAGTAGTAGAGGGCCAAATTGAGTAGAAAACTACTCGAAAAAAGAGTAGAGTAAACAGGTCTGACACACACACACAAAACCCACAGGTTTCCCCTGGGATCCACCGACAGAACCAACCCAGTCTGACCTGCACATGGGGCTGGAAGGTGGCGGCCAGGATCTTCCTCCACTCCTTCTTGCTGATGTTGTAGTCCAGGTTGGACACGGTCACGTCCACCGGGCCCTCCCTGTTGTCCCCCCCGCCCTGCTGCTGGGACCTGAAGTAGGCCATCTCCAGGCTGTCCTCGTCATCGTCGTCCAAAGGGTCGGACACTGACAGCCTCTGGGAGCTGTACGGCCTGTTGGCTTGCTGCTGCTGGTGTTGGGGAAACAATGTCAATGGTGTCAGGGCTCCCAGGGACCCCCATTTGGGGGTCTATGAAGCACTAACTAACATTCTAAAGGACCCTCTAAAAGAATGTGCAGGGGGTCCCAGGGATGCACTAGAAAAATTATTTTTACTAATTTTAGCATTTGCAATGCCACTGGGACCCTCTATCCCACCTCTATACTATAAGTGAAGGAGTCCCTTGGACCCCATGTTTTGCAGGACAATTGGGAGCCCTGGGTGTCGTTATGGTTTTTTTGTCGGGGACCATTTTGTATGGACTATTATGGTGATACGTTTTTCTTTCTGAGACCCCTGCACCTTATAATGTTTTTAATAATATGCTTTATAATAATTATGAACCACATTCACAGTCTTTTTTTAAATACAATTATTAAAATCTGAAACATCGGACTTGTACAAATATAATCATACTCATGGCTGCCAAACTTTCAAAACAAAAATTAGGAATCTTTCTGG